>JAGFNK010000206.1:0-86031 GCA_025769875.1 Russula earlei | reverse complement strand
AATGTGCTTTCCAACAAACCTCTATTAGTTACCTAGGCATCAATATCTCCCAAGGACGAATATCCATGGACCAAGACAAGTTAATAGGCATTACAAAGTGGCCTACTCCGACCAATGTTACGGAAATACAAGCATTTCTAGGATTCTGCAACTTCTATCGACGATTTATCCACCAATACTCTCGAATAGCACGACCCTTGTTTAACTTAACAAAGAAAGAAAACCCCTTCAAATGGGAGGGCGATGAAGAACAAGCATTTCAGAAACTAATCCAAGCATTCACAATGGCCCCAATCCTCATGTTACCTGACCATACGAAACCCTTTCGACTCATCTGCGATGCAAGTGACTTTGCAGTCGGTGCAATCTTGGAACAACCCGATGAATTTAATAGATATCACCCAGTAGCCTATTTCTCGAAATCCTTGGACCCCGCACAACGAAATTACATGATCTACGATAAAGAACTCCTTGCTATTGTCTTATCCCTTTGGCACTTCCGACACTACCTTGAAGGCGCTACGCACCCCATTGATTTATGGACAGACCACAATAACTTGACTTACTTCATGACAAAACAAAAGCTCACAAGACGACAAGCCCGATGGGCACTCCTCCTTAGCAATTTTGACTTCACTATCACGCATCACCCAGGTACTATGAACAAAGCAGACGGTCTGTCCAGGCGGCCAGACTTTAAAGAGGGGATACAAAACGAAAATGATGGAAAGGTGCTCCTAGATGACAAATTTTTTAAAATCAGAGCAACACGCACCTCCGCTACAGAACCAATTGGCGACCAAGAACTTCGACAACAACTACGATCTAGCAAAGACTATGACCCAGAAGTATCTAACGCGTTAGCAATCATTATAAAGAATGGACCAAGACGACTATCCAAAGGCTTACAGGACTGGAACCTCGAAGATGGACTAATATTATTCAAAGGAAAGGTCTATATCCCAAACAACGACACCCTAAGAAAGAAAATTCTGAAACTACACCACGACTCCCTTGCCACCGGACATCCTGGCCAATGGAAAACCTACGAACTAATCAGCCGAAACTATTGGTGGCCAGGAATGCTAACCTATGTCAAAAGTTACGTAGATGGTTGCGCAATTTGCCAGAGTACAAAGAACCGTCCAAAGACAGAAACACCCCTTGTACCAATTACACCAGCCGGAGAAGTATGGAAAAGCATTACCATGGACTTTATCACGGACCTACCGATTTCACAAGGCTTTGACAGCCTCCTAGTCGTGGTAGATCGATTCAGTAAAGCAATAATCATTACCCCTTGCCACAAGACAATCACAGCGGATGAAACAGCGACACTAATCATGAACAATGTCTGGAGAAGAATAGGCCTCCCAACACAAATAATATCGGACAGAGGCCCTCAATTCGCAGCAAAAGTTACTCAAGAACTATGGAAGAAGTTGAATGTCAAAGTATCATTAAGCACAGCATATCACCCACAGACAGACGGAGAAACAGAACGAGTTAACCAAGAACTAGAACAATACCTACGAATATTTTGCAACCATCAAGCAGACAATTGGGCAGAACTGATTCCCTTTATGGAGTTCGCACATAACGCCAGACAACACAGTGCTACAAACAAACCCCCTTTTGAGGTCTGGTATGGCTTTAACCCAACATTTGCTCCGCCCCTTGCCTTTACATCAAAGTTCCCTTCAATCCAAGAAAGACTATCAAGACTAAACCAACTCAGAGAAGAAGTTGCTGCCTCCCTGAACCGAGCAACAGAAATCATGAAGCAATCAGGACCTCAAACCTCCACATTTCGTTTTAAAGAAGGGGATCAAGTATGGCTAGAAGCCACGAATCTACGAACGACTCACCCAAAAGCAAAACTAGCCCCTCGACGCTACGGGCCATTCAAAGTCACCACTGCCTATCCAGTAAACGTTCGCCTCGAACTACCAAAGTCTTGGAAGATACACCCAGTTTTTCACCACTCCCTGATCAAACCTTATAAAGAAACAGCTGCCCACGGCCCTAACTTCTCAAACCCACCACCGGTACTAATCGAAGGAGAAGAGCAATACGAAGTGGAACAGATCTTAAACTCTCGACTCTCCCCGAACCGCAAAGGGATTCAATACTTAGTTAAATGGAAAGGGTACACTGCTGCAGAAAATACTTGGGAACCAGCCTCTAACCTGTCAAGAGCGCAATCACTTGTCAAAGACTTCCATCGGAAATATCCGAAAGCGCTTAAAACAATTCCCACCAGGAGTAACCCCCTAAACCAATAACTCTCATCATGACCTCTGTCGACGATTACCTTTATCCTTGTTACCAACGAACTTTTCAAAGAACCCCTGCGATCACATGCACTCAATCGACCACAGCTATCCCCAAAGCAATCCATAGGACAAGAAAGAATTCCCCACGAACAAACAGACTTCGACTTTTCATATGCAAACTACTCCACCTTCCAAAGAAACAAATCCCTACCGTTGCAGGAGCAACAAGTCTATAAAGAGGGGATGAATGTTACGAACCAAGGCCAGACCCTGACCGTAGATGGTCCTATTTCACTCAAGAGAGACCTCTCTCATTTTGCATTACCAACTCCCTTCCGTTTTCTGGGCTATTCCCCCTGCAGTGCAAGATATCGCTATTGCAAAGGCACTATAACTCGACCAGACACCCGTTTCCTAATCGGGTAATCATCGCGTGGCAGCCACATGGCCACCCAGCCACCAAGGACCCGAAACAGCGGCACAAACTCTTAGGAGCTGTTGCATAAATCATCTGACGTCATCCAGGCTCCAATGACATCATAGCTGACTGAGCGACTCCACAGTGACCTCATAGGCTCACTAAGCACTCCACAGTGACATCATAATGATGTCATCGCTCCACAATGATCAGTAATGCGCTCAGTAAGCCTGAAACTTGACACAAGCAAGTTTATGCCTCTGTAGTCCTATTGGACGGTACCAAAGAGTCTAGAATAGTCCCAAGTCTTTGTAATCGACCCTGTACACTGTATATAAGCCCCAATGAAGCATGGCAGTCGTCAGACTGTCCATTTGTGATACTCTCCTCTTCCTGGGTACTCCCCTGCGACCGCTCAGTTTAAAGACTCCTCTCGTCCCCAAGGTACTCTTCTACGACCGCCTTGTTTAAAGCCCCTCGCTGCACTGGCTTCTAACCTTCGCCTCTGCCTCCAGTTACACGTACCAGTCCCCATCTGGTATATCTTAGTCATTTGGCTCGTCCTCTTGTTCAACGCCGCCTACGCCGCGTACCATCTGTTCCGACCCTTGCCCACCTGCTCCTGAGTCCACACGGATCAGCAGTACGTGTCTTGACAGGCCCGTTGTCTCTGCCCCTCATCCCTCTGTCTCTGCCTCTGACCTCCGCCTCCTCATTGAGGACCACCCCTTCCATTTTGATGCTGCCCAAGCCCTCGAAAACCTCCATGACCCTGGTGCTCTTGCCGACGTCTACCATCTCCATACCAGCTCTTTCAAATTGAAAGTTTTGGAGGGCAAGCGCGCCTCTATCCAAGGGGCTCTAAGTGTCCTTCAAGGGCAACTCGCTGATCGACTCCATGAAATCCAGTCCCACACTAAAGAAGTCGCCGCCATCCGCAGTCACCTTCGGGCCAACAACACTTCCGTCCGAGTTCGCCATCAACTCGATAACTTGATGACTGATGGGGGGCTTACCCGTGACACTGGACCATATTACTCACTGGCAGGGAGTTACGACAAAATTGAGGACTCAAAGGAGCCATCCACCTCCCCTTCACCATCCATTCACCCCCCTCTCTCCCTGACCCCTCCACTCCAGTACCTCCCTCCCCGTGTTGTCGACCAGTCCCAAAACGACGCCCCCATGGGGTCACCCTCCCACTTCCCTCAAATGTTCTCTGATGACGCCAGTACCCCCAACACCCCTCTCACCCCTGCACGAATGACTAAAGCACAGCGTCACCAACTTCAGAAACGGCAGCACATCTGTAAACACTGCAACACCAGGGGGCACTGGAACAAGGACTGTAACAGACCTCATACTAATTGTAGCGGACAAGTGGATTGCATCCTCAGGAGGACCCACCGGAGCTACAGGGGCTTCTGCCCTAGAGCTATGGGACCCCAGAGCACGTGGCCAGAGGTCGAGGGCGATGAACTCCGTGAGTCGGGCCCTGAGACCGATTAGTTCGGAGAACTAAGCATAAGGGGGGCATGATGTTGTAAACTACCCCTTGTCGGTTCGTCCATTATTGTTCTTCTTTATTATCCTTGTCTCCGTGGTTACTGTTTCATCCCTTGATGGTGATCCCCGATTGTTTCACCTATTGTGTTTCACTTATTGTGTTTCACCTATTGTCAAGTTACTTTTGCTATTGGTCTACCCTTATCTATTGTTCTGCTTATGGTACTGTACAGCCTCACCACATACAGTATTTAAGCGCCTGTAGAAGCTGGGGAATGCCCCAAGCTTAGCTTTGTCCCATCCCCTGTCGCATCTCTTGCCCTGTATACTCTCTCAATCACAAACTTGCTTGT
The DNA here is from genome assembly GCA_025769875.1 of Russula earlei. NCBI lineage: Eukaryota > Fungi > Basidiomycota > Agaricomycetes > Russulales > Russulaceae > Russula > Russula earlei. The sequence goes on along the minus strand of JAGFNK010000206.1, from coordinate 81,478 downwards.
GCTGGCCTTTACTCTGCTCGACCTAAGCATACCTCAAGGAACCCTTGTGTTCCTCTTCCCCCTCTACCCCTCTCTCATCGTCCTCCTCTTCTGTGAAACCAGAAGATCAACTCTGTCTGCGGACTGAGTCATTGTCTGACTCAGCCTTGAGACGCTAAACCCTTGAACCGGTCTCCTTGAACCGGCCCCCACTGAACCCTTGAACCAAGTCACAGGGACTTGGCCCCATTGAACCTTGAGCTAACGCTCTAACAGCCACGACGCCGTTACACAGTGTCTCAGTAGTGTCCATCACTGTCCTTCCTGGCAATGTCTAGGATCACTCTGAATCACATGGTATTATCTTGTCATTGCTTGGCATCAGTCAGAATGACCATAGCATCATTTTGCAATATGTGAGCAGTGTTCACCACTGTCCTGGCAATTTCTACCATCATGCTTAAGCATTTGGCATTATCTTGACATTGCATGGCATCACTGAGAATGACCAAAGCATTCATTGGTAATACCATTGAATTGATGGCCTACAAGACCATTCTCAAAATCCAAAGTAGATTCAAATGTAGAAATGGCCAAAATGGGACAATTTGAACCAGCTCAAGCCACAGGCCATTACTTGGCTCAGACCAGCTCACTCACTCTGGCCAAGCCATTGCTGAGCTGAACCACACTGAGCCAAGCCATGACAGCACAAGTGACACAACTTTATGGCCTCTTTTTGTGGTGTATAGATGTCCAGCATCATTCAGAATTGACCATAATATATCTAAAATGTTATAAACAAAATGATGAAACATCTTTAGGATTTCATATTCAGTTTTGTCAAAATCTTTCCTTTGACAAAATTGTGAATCTATTTAAAAATTTTCTGCATGAACAATGTTAACATTATGTTTTCTACAATGCTAGATTTTGTTGTCATGAATGATTATAACAAAACTTTATCTCCCTGACATCTTTGTTCCAATGACAAAATGATGAAACAACTTTAGGATTTCATATTCTGTTTTGTCAAAATGTTTCCTTTAACAAAATTATGAATGTATTCAAACATTTTCTTCATTAAAAATGATAACATTATGTTTTCTATAGGGCTAGATTTTGTTCTCATCAATGATTATAACAAAACTTTATCTCCTTAACATCTTTATTCAAGTCACAAAACTTTTTCAAAATTTTCAAAATTTTCACAATTTATATATATATATATATATTTATATATATATATTTGAATTTGCTTTTGTATACTGCTTTATAAACTAAGTACATGGGCGGTCCCTGGGTACCTAAGAGCAGGCTTATCACGCACTGTGCCCGGCCCAAAACACTAAAAGTAACCTATGACTTCCTACCATTCTGCATATATAGGGATAGGGGAGCGGGTTTCATACTTGAATGAGAAGGGACAAAAGGAAGGGGGGCTAGAACATAGGGAACCAGCTCAGATCAAAGGTGCAGGGGATTGGAGTTGTATGTGGGGGTGGCAAAAACATGAGCAAAAACACACAATCAAAAAGCCTATTGTCCAGTATAGTTAGGGGGTGGAGCATTGCTCACACATTGTGTGGGAGGGTTTGACTGTGTCTCCAGCACAGATGCATGTGTCTAGAGCGTGGGGGCAGGTGGTATTCTGCTGAAAGGCGCAAAGGCCAGTCCAGTGAAGGATGTTGGGGCAGGGTGAGTGGGGCTGGGCAGGAAGTTGGCGGTGCTTGGGGTGGGAGCGGTGCCAGTTGGGTTGAGGGTTGGACATTTCGGGGTGGGGTGTTTCTTATTGGTGTTCTTTGGTGGGTTGCTTCTCCAGCACTTTAGGGTTACCACATGCCCAAGCATGTGTAGGGTGCATAAGCGGAGGAGTGCCTGGGCCTTTGTGCCATCTGGGTCTTCAAAGGAGACTAAGAGGGAGGAGTGCATGCCTGGGGCATAAGTTTATGGGGACCTGACCCATGATGGGGGTTGGGTAATGGTGAGGGTGGCATAGGTGGGGTTCTCAGCCAGAAGTGCTTGGTGGCACTCCTGTGGGGTGTATGCTTCTCTTGTGTTAGTTTTGCCAGTTGGGGCAGCATTTATTGTAAGTTTGGACCATTTGATGTTTGGTCATACTGGTGGGGGTTCTTGGGGGGCAGAGATAGAGTTGACTGAGAGGGAGGCTTGCAGGGCCTCAGAGATTGCAGGGAGGGAGGTCATGAGGTTGTGTGCTGTGGTATTCGGACCACCCCAAATCACTAAGTTACCCTTTTGTGTCCACCTTGCGGCAGACATGTGGACTTGGTTGTTGTTGGTTGAACGTAAGGTAGAGTTGATGGTGGCACAGGCAGAGGGAGGCTGGCCAGGTGTAAGCAGATGTCTTCATGACCACACTAGGGCGGGGGGGAAGGGAGGCCTTGGCTGCGTATGTGGGAGTGGTGTTAGAGGCTGGGGTCAATGGGACTTTGGCCTTGGTGGGTGTTGTAGTGTTTTTTGGGCAGGGCTTTGATTTCCTTTCTCATGTCAACTGAAGCCTGGGTGAGATTGATAAGTGTGGTCTCCAGGCTGGTGAGGCAGTTCTGGAGTGAGTTAAGTTCTCTGGTAGGGGCAGTGGATTGTGGGTGGTGCCCTAAGGGGAGGGCAGTGACTAGAGTATCATTCAGGAAGAGCTTCAGGAGGTGTGCAGAGGCCTTCATTGACTCATCCGGTTGGGCAAGTTTAGAGGGATGCAGATGCTTTAGATAGGCATGGGCAAGCCCAAGTATACTAGCCAAAGAGTCATGGTTGGGGGGTAGTAGGTTTCAGAGTTGTTCCCCAGGAAAGGGGAGAAAAGCTGGGAGAGGGATTGTTTGCCCGGTGGGCATGATGATGGTATGAAGTTAAGAAGTGTGTCACAATTTTTATTCCACCTTTTTCATAAACCCAAATTTTGCAGTTTTGATTTTTTTCACAATTTTGTTTCATCCAAAATTTTAAAATAAGTTAAAATTTTTTTAATATAATGTATGTCCTAAAATCTTGTCAATACTATTTACTTATTTCATCATTTTGTAACAGAAATTTATTGTAACAAAATATAAAATTAATTTTCACAAATTGTTTGCTACAAATTTGTATGAACATAATAAACTTTGTTTTTCAAACTGTTACAGTTTTGTCATTCACATAAGTTGATTTTCCCACCAGTGCCAGAACAAGGGGGAATTAGTAAATATAGATAGAAACAATGAGCAACAAGAGTTAGGCAGGATTACCAGAGGAGCGACGGCACATGTTATGTACACCTCAGTCACACTGAGTCACAGAGCAGAGGCTCAAACTCATGCTCATGTAATATGCTGCGCTGTGACACTGTGACTTCCACAGCTCCAGCTTTGAACAAGACTAGTGTCTAAGAGGGTGGTCAGGTATAGGTCTGACAGTAAGTGGGTGACTTGCTGGTTGCCCTGCCCTTCAAACTGAATTGAAAGCTTTTTCCAGCACTCTGTTGTGTTGGACGTGCAGCCAACCGGTGGTGTGTGTACGGACAAAGCCGAACCATACATGTAAATATTCAAATACTTGTCATTCAATTTTTCCCTCAGTCTTTCATACACAAGACTGAGGTCAGTACAACACCCCTTTTACTGCTCTCCCTGAGATCTAATACCATACATAGTAACAATCCTTTTAGGTTAGCTTACTAACTAATACAGTCTTTCATACACAAGACTGACTAACAATCCTTTTAGCTTTAACAGATTATGAGACCTGACAGCTACTAATTACATCAACATCCCAAATAAAGCCATTCTTTCCCATAACAAAGCAGAATGAGTACCTCACCAACAGTCGCACAGCCTTCAACTATAAAAGGCACAAGTGCTCCCACAGCAGGAACCGCAGGAAAAAATGGAAGAGGCAGAATTCAACGACCCGACGCACCTACCCTTGAGGATGGCGAAGTCAAGTATGCTCAGTGGAAAGGAGTGATGGAAGCCATCTTCCTAGCTACGGATCTATTGGATATAGTAAAAGGAACTGAACAGAAACTGAGTGAGATCGTAGACCCTGACGGTGCCGCAGATTGGACGTCAAGGGACTGCGACGCGCGCGCCCAAATCTTTATGACAGTCCGAGGGCACGCTCTCACCATAATACTTGGATCAGTTACTTCCAAAGAATCCTGGGACATACTCGCAGAATGTTTCCAAGGAACAGGCGAGCACCAGGCTGCTCAACTACTGGGTGACCTATTTCTAAAACCCTTAACGGACAAGGAACCAATGGCCCCTCAGCTTGCGCACAAAGTACTCACCGCGCAAATGCTTGCGACGATCGGATTCCCAATAAACCCAAAAGTCCTAGCTTTCATGATGATCCTTTCACTCCCGAAGTCAATGCACACTTCCAAAAGGATCCTATGCTCCACCCCTGTTGACAAACTTAATACCACCTATATATCGAGCCAAATCCTCATTGAAGAGCAGGACACGATCCATGAGTCAGGTGATACCGCCACGCTCTACTTTTCCAATGTGTCAAACAAAGGAAAGGGAAAGGACTCAAAAAGGGACAAGAAAAAATGTACCCATTGCAACAAGACAGGACATACTATAACAGAATGTTGGAAACTTCATGGGAAACCAGATGAGAAGGCAAAAATTGCAACCTCCGACGATAGCGTGCCTGGGACGCCGAAGTCTCAACCACCGCAAATCACTAGTGCTGGAGTTGCCAACGCTTTCACTCACGACAATCCCTATCAATTATACCACATGTCTGGGGATGATACAGCCCCAACCACAATCTGTGCACTTAAAACCGAGGACCTCCGAGCAGCTAACCTTAAGGACGGCTGGCTCATGGACTCTGGGGCATCATGCATCATGACTTCGCACCGTGAATGGTTCAGCCAATATACTACCTTTTCACGCCCTACTCAAGTCATCCTTGGAGATAACAGCTCCATCCCTGCAATTGGAGTTGGCCAGGTCCAAGTCCAAATGCACGCAAACGGTGCGTGGAGCACCGCGTTGCTCCGCGATGTCTTGCATGTACCGGACTTAAACGGAAACTTACTGTCAGTTTCACGCTTAGCGTGGCGTGGGGCATCAGTCCGTTTTGAAGGGGAAACATGTGGCATATATGACAGCAACCAACTTGTATGTGAGGGGACCCTACACGGTTCATTATATGCTATGTCCATCAAATCCCCCAAGTCTGAGTCCGCGCGCATAGCCACACTGGACCATTTCCCCATGGAAGGCGACCAAATACATGAGGTTGCCCTAGCCGCATGCACCACCTCATCCAAGGCCTCCCTAGACCTTTGGCACCGTTGCCTCGGTCACTTAGACCCTAACGCTATAAACCGGATGCTGAAAAAGGGCATGGTAAAAGGAATGGAGATTGTGGGCAAAGGACTCACCTCTGGGAAATGTATCCCTTGCCTCAAAGGAAAGCAAACCTGGGACAAAATCTCAAAGACAACTGGCACGCGCGCCGATGTTGTGTTAGGCCGCGTCTTCTTGGACATTTGTGGAAAGATGCCCACACAAACTTGCCAAGGTTTTGAGTATTTTATCACCTGGACAGATGATATGTCTCGGAAAGTGTTCGTCGGCAGACTGAAGCACAAGTCCGACGCTCTGGCACACCTCCAGGCGTTCACCGCGCGTGCAGAAGTCGAAACCAGCTGACGCCTAAAGATCCTCCGCACAGACGGAGGGGGCAAATATACTGGTGGAGAATCTCAAGCATACCTGACAGAAAAAGGTATTCAGCTAGAGACTACCACTCCGGACACACTGGAACACAATGGCATCGCAGAGCGCATGAACTGGACCCTACTTGATAAGGTCCAGGCAATGCTCATTGACACCAACCTTCCAGAGTCATTCTGGATCAACGCGCTCAAGTACGTGGCCCTCATCCACAACATTACACCAACTCGTGCGCTTGACAACATGACCCCAGAAGAGGCATGGAACGGGAACAAACCAAACGTATCCCGACTCCACGTTTTCGGAGCCCAAGCTTTTGTCCACATCCCTAAAGAAAAACGCACCAAACTTGATGCTAGGTCATTGGTGTGTACATTCCTCGGATATGCGCACCAACAGAAAGCCTACAAGCTAGTCCATCGTCCCACCCATTGCATCCTGGAGTCTCGTGATGTCATATTTGATGAAGGGGGCCCCACACCACGCATTGAGCGTGTAACTCTCGAAAATGATGATGCAGATGAAAGCGTTGACGACATCAACGAAGATGATAGCAACTTGGAGGGGGCGCAAGACGCCGAACTCGCACCCGCTGCCGAACCGCAGGGTGATGAGGAAGACAAACCTCCCGCACAACCCACCATCAGGCGATCCACATGCACTACGTGTGCGCCCACACGCGATGACGATCCAAAGTTCAGCACCACATCCTACGGACAGCGAAAGCAATGAAATGAACAAGGGAACTTGGCGCATACTGACATGGCCACAGATCCGAAGTCCTATGCTGAAGCCATGTCCCGCGCTGATGCTGTGGAATGGGAACTTGCGTGCGAAGACGAATGACGCACCTTTGAAAACATGGGCGTCTTCGAAATTGTTCCGCGCCCACAAAACCGAAAAGTGGTGGGCAGCAAGTGGGTCTTTAAAATTAAACAAGGCCCAGACGGAAATATCCTGAAATACAAAGCGTGCCTCGTTGCACAAGGCTTCACGCAAATTGAAGGTATTGATTTCGATGAGACGTTCACGCCCATAGCCAAAATGGCATCCCTGCGCACGATCCTCGCCCTTGCCGTGGAACACGATCTAGAAGTGCACCAGATGGATGTCAAATCAGCCTATCTAAATGGTGAACTGAAAGACGAAATATACATGGAACTGCCTCCTGGATTCCATGTACCTGACGGCATGGCACTATGCCTGCTGAAGGCCGTATATGGCACGAAGCAAGGAGGGCATGTTTGGTATGAAAATATCAAAGCCACGCTCGCCCATATGGGGTACACCCACATGGACGCAGACCACGCGGTTTTCATCCGAAAGACCCCCAGCAACTTCTCATTCATAGCCCTCTATGTCGACGACATCACTATGGCCTCTGAAAATCTAACTGTAATCGAGTCAGACAAAAAGGAACTGAAAAAACACTATGAAATGACTGACCTAGGAAACATCACATGGATTCTAGGCATCCATATCACGCGCGATTGCCAGGAAGGCTGGATCGCGCTCTCCCAAGAAAAGTATGTTGAGGAGATATTGGAGCGCTTTGGAAAGGCGAACGCCAAACCCATCAGCACCCCAACCCTCGCAAATGAACACCTTTTTAAGGTGCACTCACCCGAGGTAGACGTTAAGTCCTATCAACACATGATTGGTGCAGTAATGTACCTCATGCTGGGGACACAACCCAACCTCGCATATACCATCGCCGCACTCGGACGACATGCCACTTGCCCAGGGAACAAGTACCATCACGCGCTTGAGCGTGCTATCCGGTATATCCGGGGAACAAGCGACCACTGCCTCGTTTTCCAACACGGACACGATACCCAGTCGACCTTGACTGGATACGTTGACGCGGACTGGGCCAGTGACGTGAATGACAGGAAGTCGACCTCTGGCTTTGTCTTCATGTTGGCGGAAGGGGCCATAAGCTGGAGCTCTAAGAAACAAACATCAGTGGCCCTCTCGAGCATGGAGGCAGAGTACATCGCGGCTGCGCATGCAGCAAAAGAAGCCGTATGGCTGAGACGATTACTCACTGAACTGGGCCAAGGCCCTCATCTCCCCACCACACTCCACATCAATAACCAATCTGCCATAGCCATCGCCAAAAACCCAGAGTTCCATGATCGCACCAAGCATATCGAGGTGTGACACCTGTCACAAGAACCAGTACATCGGACCGGACCGGCAACCGGATAAGCCTACCCGGACATGTCTCCAGTTTCCCGTGTGTTTTATGACCCTTCCGTAGCCTCGCACATACCAGACGTTTCCTGCGTGTTCCAGTTCGATTGCCTTGCTTCCATAGCCTTGCACATACCAGACGTTTCCTGCATGTTCCAGTTCGATCGCCTCGCTTCCACCTCATGAATACTATTTGATATAGTATCTAGTGTGTATATAAGACTGCTGTTTGACGAGGACAAGCCCTAAGCTTGTTCTCCTGTGAAAATATCACTGGATTTCGAACTTCAGGACTTGTAGGCTTGCAAGACATCAAGCATATCGTCTGAAACCTTTACTACTCATAAGTCTTCCCAATGCGAAGACTTATTCGTAGTTTCCCCTCTCCGCGGAACATATTTGCCTTGGCAATATCGTCTCCAAGATCCCCAAAACTCACGAGGACTTAGTGTCTTGCTCGACTCGCTGCGCTCGTCTCACGTGTGAACCGATTTGTCAGTGACACCGCCCCCAGTCGGTGACATTAGAACAAGCTTCCCCTCAAACCCTTGACCCCGAACGTGTACACACGCATCCACCCCCAAATACAACGAATTTTGAAAGATGACTTCCATGGCCAGAGACTGGAGGTTCAAGGGACAAGGAAAACCTACAGAAGAAGGACTAAAGAAACTCAAGTGTCCCTTCAAACTGAACCCGGACCTCGACGACGCATTCGTTCCTGAAGCCTTCAGAGAAAATGCTCACTTCCTCAGAGTAGGAATAGACAGTGTACCCTGGACCAGGTACTATGCTTATTACAGAAAGGCCAAAGTAGGCCTTGGAACTCTTTACGGTGTATGGTTCAAAATCCAACACCACAAAGACTACTTCAAGGCCTACCGCGTCGCATGCCCGGCTCTCGGACTGATTTTTGACCCCCTCAAAGGCCTCGATATGGAACAGCTCATCAATTCAGGGGAACCAATTCCAAACTCAAAGAACCCGTCCCGCGCGCCAACCCCCGGACCCACGCCCACCGAACCCATGGAACAAGAACCCCAGACCATGACACAACTCTTTCGTCGCAGCCAACAAACCAGAAGAACCACCCGCACAGGTACCCCAACAACTGGCGTCGTCCGGAACAGCGCAAGCATACCCACGCCCATCCCTATTCCAAAGCTTCGGGAAACGAGACGACCCCCAAGCCCAGACCCCGACAACTACGACGCATATGCCATATACGATCATGATACACGCCCCTCCGACAACGGCAAACTCAAAGGCATTCCACCCAAAGCCTTCAATGGCGACCGCGCTCGCACTCACGCATTCCTCACCGCGTTTCGACACTTTATGAGGATGAACTTCGATAGCAAAATTGCTCAAAACCCTATCAAGAAATGTGCTTACTTCCTATCACTAATGGAAGGACCTCGCGTCGATGGCTGGGTCGAAGCAATGGACGAATGGCTCGAAAAAGTCATGATGGACCCAGACAAAATTCCCTTTGGGCTGACAGCCTGGCAGGCTATGGAACAACAGTTTAAAAGGGCGTTCACTGACTATGCTGAGCGCGAACGTGCACAAGACCAACTCCGTGAACTTAAGATGAAAGAAAATAATCTCGATGAGTACATAGCTAATTTCGAACTATTAGCTCGATGAGGATCTCTGCACACGGATGATCCTATGATTATGCGCCTGTTCACGTGTGGTCTTCCCAAACCATTGGTTGAAGCAATCATCAGTCAGGAAGACCCAACTACTTTTCTAGAATGGATGACCAGCACCCAAAAACAACATCGTATCTGGATGCGTAAACGCGCAGTCCTCACTGACCATGCTAACACGCACAATCGCAACACAAATCCGAATCGCCCCTGGGCTCGCCTCTCCACCTGGGGAACACATGGCAACACCACCAATAATGCCACTGCACCATGTGCACGCCTACCACCTCGTGACCCAAACGCAATGGATACCAGCGCGGGTGCAGCACACAAAGCAATTACCGAAGCCAAAAAGGAAAAACATCGTGCTGAAGGCAGATGTTTTCATTGCTCAAAACAAGGACATCTTGCTAGAGACTGCCCCACGAAACCCAAATGCGAGCCGACATGCACACGCACAGCGGAGGTGACCACCACCGCATCCGAGTCCTCCACTGTCGAGATCATTGAAGAAAGTGCAACAGCCAAAGTCGCAAAGGCTGCCAAAGCCCTTTCTAAAGAAGAAAGAGAGGAATTTATTAGGATGTTGAATGGAGAAACCGATGACAACGAAGGAAAGGATTTTTCGGATGCCTGAGCATATCAGCGATCGCTCGGGCCCTAGGTACCAAGGTACATAAAATTACAAAAAGAAAGTCAATGCAGGTCAATTTGACTATATACGTTGGAACCTCAAAAGCCAAAAAGAAAACCGCATAAATCGATAGCGGAGCAACTGAATGCTTCATATCCCCCGAATTAACCAAACAACTTCAATTGAGAACACGAAAGTTGTTAACACCCAGGGTGGTGAAAAACATTGATAACACTCCTAATCGCTTGGGAAAAATCACTCAAGCGGTAGACTTAGAATTAAAACTACTGGGACAAAAAAGTAAACACCAATTCCTTGTAGCAGACATCGGACAAGACGATCTGATTTTAGGATACCCCTTCCTCGAATCAACGAATCCCAAAATCAACTGGACCGATGGAACGCTAATGGGAAAAATAACCTTATCCAGAGATCAAGAAACACCAGAATGGATAAAAAACATCACACAATGGGAAGGTGACGAACTTTGGGTGCAAACACAACTGCGAAAGACTACAATTGCCCAACAATTAGCGGAATCCCAAGTACAATCAAAACAACTGACCTGGCAACAAATAGTCCCTCTCCAATATCATGCCTATGGCCAAGTCTTTGAAGAACAAAAATCAGAAAGATTCCCCAGACCAAGAAAATGGGATCATGCTATCAATCTCAAACCCGACGCCCCTACAACAATCAATTGTAGAGTATACCCCCTTTCACCCAAGGAGAAAGAAGAACAAGGAAAATTTCTTGAACAAAATCTACGATTAAAACGAATTAGAAGGTCCAACTCACCATATGCAAGTGGCTTCTTTTTGATTAAAAAGAAGGATGGCAAATTTTGACCGGTACAAGACTATAGAAACCTAAATAAATGGACCATACCCAACGTCTACCCACTTCCCTTAATCCCAGAATTGATACATGCCCTAGCAGGCAAAGAACTCTTTACTAAATTTGACATCAGATGGGGCTACAACAACATTAGGATTAAAGAAGGAGACGAATGGAAAGCAGCCTTCAAAACCAGCGATGGATTATTCGAACCAACGGTAATGTTTTTCAGATTGACTAACTCCCCAGCAACCTTCCAAACGATGATGGATGACATCTTTCAAGAAGAACTTGCTCAAGGATGGCTGAAGATTTATATGGATGACATCATCATCACCACAGAAAACAATGAAGAAAAACATAAATCTAAAGTTAACCACATCCTGTCAAAATTGAAACAACACGACCTATATCTCAAACCAGAAAAATGCCAATTCCACAAAAGAAAAGTCGAATACCTAGGAGTAATCATTGGCGAAGGAAAAATCACCATGGACCCAGTGAAAGTCAAAGGAATTGGAGATTGGCCTGCACCAAAAACATTAAAAGAAGTTCAGAGCTTCCTCGGATTCTGCAACTTCTACCGCAATTTCATCCCAAATTTCTCAATTAAAGCTAGACCACTCAACGACCTAACAAAAAAGAATAGACAATGGGAATGGACACCCAGAGAGCAACAAGCATTCCAATCACTAAAAGATACATGAGTGTCCTACCCAGTTCTCCGAACTCCAGATTGGACCAAACAATTCATCCTTGACACCGATGCATCAGGATTTGCCATAGGAGCAGTTATTTCCCAAGAATATGAAGATGGACTCCATCCTATAGCATTCTATTCAAGAACACTACTAGACGCGGAAAGAAATTACAATGCACACGATAAAGAACTGGCTGCTGTCATCTTTGGCCTCAAAAGCGGCCTGACCATTCTTCCTGGGTGCAGAAAAGCCCGTCCGGATAAGGACGGACCACAAAAATCTTACATACTTTAAAGAACCACAGAAACTAACTGGATGGCAAGCAAGATGGATGCAATATATGCAAGACTTTAACTTAATTATGGAACACATCCCAGGACACACCAATACAATTGCCGATACACTTTCTCATCGCAAAGACCTTAACAAGGGGGTAGAAGAACAAAAAACCACCCTTCTCCCACCTGAAATATTCACACGAAAAATCTACCTACCCAACAAACTAGACAAATGACGAGAAATCCTACAACAATTTCATGATGCCCCACCTGCAGGACACCCCGGAATAGCCAACACATGGGACCTAGTCAAACAACACTACGAAGGACCTAGACTACAACAATTCGTAGAGCAATACATAAAAGGCTGTGCCAAATGCCAAGAATCCAAAACCAATTTACCAAGAAAGAAAGCCACAACCTTCCCACTCAACACACACATCGAACAAGGCCCCTTTCAATACGTATCAATGGACCTCATCACTGATTTACCAAGATCAGAAGGATTCAACAGCATCCTCACCATTGTCGATCAAGGATGTTCCAAAGCGACCAAATTCATTCCATGTAACAAAACAATTGACGGAACAGGTGTCGCACACGAATATCTGAAACACCTCGTGCCTTGGGTTGGTGTCCCTAAAAGAATCATATCTGACAGAGACCCTCAATTCGCATCAAACTTCTCCAAAGCATTATGCAAAAGCCTAGGCATCAAACAAAACATGTCCACTGCATTTCACCCTCAAACCGATGGACAAACCGAAAGAATGAACGCCTGGCTAGAACAATACTTGAGACCCTGGACCGCGACCCATCCACACTCCTGGGCAAAAATGCTTCCCACTGCAGAATACGCACATAACTCATGGAAACATGAAACATCACGACGATCACCACACGAACTCCTCATGGGATTTAAACCTCAAATCGACATAAATCTCGAAGACAACAACGTTCCCGCCTCAACCGATCAACTCAAAGAACTAGAACAATCTAGACACGATGCACAACAACTTCTAGAACGAAAACAACAACCCTCCAGACCTGATAACCCGGAAATGAAAGAAGGAGCCCTTGTATGGTTAGAAGGCAAAAACCTCAAGACACGAGGGAATCACAAGCTGACCCCAAAATGTTATGGCCCCTTTCCCATCGTAAAAAAGATTTCTAAAGTCGCTTACCAACTCCAACTTCCACCATCCATGAAAATACATGATGTCTTCCATGTCAATTTACTTCTACCATATATAGAAACGGAAGAATATGGCACGCCATTTACACGACCTCCTCCGATCATCAATAACAAAGAAGAATACGAGATCGAGGCCATTCTAGATGCCAGAAGGTTCGGACGAACACGTAAACTTCAATACCTCATACACTGGAAAGGCTACCCATCATCAGATGACTCATGGGTCAACCACCACGACCTCAACGCCCCCAGACTCCTCAAAGAATTCTACTCCGCTACGGCTGGACGACCCAATGTATAAAAAGACCACCAATCTCAATCAACACTCCCCACTACCCCATTCTTCCCACTCCAACATGTCCTCCAACACCAACTCACCCACCACCTCTTCCACTACTCTCGTCCCTACTCCTCCGCACTCCCCAACTCTTATTCCTCTACCAATCTCTAGAGAACCATCTCCATCTACGGCCGCGACTATCAACACTCGACTCCTAGTACGACGTGCAGCTCGACATGCAGCAATGATAGCACAAGCCCAAGAACTTTGGCACAAAGAAACTTTACCCACCATACTGCGAGCCTTCGGCAATCACTCCCCCACCAGAGGAACTGACTCCCCAACTGCCCGCAGTCCATCCTATCACATTCGTTCCCCCTCTCCTGACCCCATCCCCATCCCTCCTTGACTCGACACACCCATTCCCCAACAACCAATTAATTTGGTACTCCTCAACAAAAACTTTGTCCCAATACCTCCATGAAACAACGACACTCCCCCACCTGCCTACATAACACCTATAGCTCCAGGAACGAATACTATGGCTGAACTACGCGAACTGGGAGACAGCTGGATGGAGGGAACTCTAGGACTTGACGTGCTGATCCCTGACCCTGGCAATGAAGATGATACTATTCCCCCGCGATTCGTCCTACCTGATCTGACCAACAGATTCCCATCCGTCACTGCTACATACGGCCCCGGATGTCCTACTCATCGAATCTCAATTCAAGCTCATGCCGACCCCTATCCTCGTCCTCTCCTCACTACAAAAGACGCCTTCCTATTCCAAGAAGGGCTCAGACATACCAAGGCTGTCAACGAAGCCCTCACCTTCAAAGGAGATTTGTCCCTCGAAGCCAAAGTCCTTCGATATCGATTCGCCATAAAAAGAGCACAACAAATGGCCAATCAACTCGTGACGGCTAGAGGACGTTACCACGACATGCTGTGGGAAATTCGAGACAGTGAGGTCAAGTTGGCCAGAGCTAACGCCAAAACCCGACTTGAACCCAGAATCCTGTTCCAATCCATGCCACAACTAACCGAACAGGAACATAAAGATGCCAAAGAGGCGATCATGGACCCTTGGTATCAATTCTCCCCCCGTATCTCCGACAAATGCTCCTGGTGTCTCGACGGGGGACACGACACCATCGATTGCCCCAAAATCACTACCTGCATTTTCTGCAATCGCCACGGACACAAGGCGGACCTTTGCAGAACTCCACATCGACGCTGTAAAGCACACAAAATATGTCGAGTTCCTCGAGACCAACTCCACTACCACACCCATCGCTGTGTCTCTAACGTCCACCCCTACACAGGTTAGACCTTAACAAGGGGGTAATGTCACAAGAACCGGTACATCGGACCGGACCGGCAACCGGATAAGCCTACCCGGACATGTCTCCAGTTTCCCACGTGTTTTATGACCCTTCCGTAGCCTCGCACATACCAGACGTTTCCTGCATGTTCCAGTTCAATTGCCTCGCTTCCACCTCATGAATACTATTTGATATAGTATCTAGTGTGTATATAAGACTGCTGTTTGACGAGGACAAGCCCTAAGCTTGTTCTCCTGTGAAAATATCACTGGATTTCGAACTTCAGGACTTGTAGGCTTGCAAGACATCAAGCATATCGTCTGAAACCTTTACTACTCATAAGTCTTCCCAATGCGAAGACTTATTCGTAGTTTCCCCTCTCCGCGGAACATATTTGCCTTGGCAATATCATCTCCGAGATCCCTGAAACTCGCGAGGACTTAGTGTCTCGCTCGACTCGCTGCGCTTGTCTCGCACATGAACCGATTTGTCAGCAACACCGCCCCCAGTCAGTGACAACACCACTTCCTGCACCAAAAGGTCGACGCGCGAGAGATCGATCTTGCATACACCCCAACCGAGGATCAGGTTGCTGATGTCTTGACAAAGGGACTCAGCAGGGAGAAACACAAACATTTCACGAAGGAGATGGGAGTGAACGCACACCACCAGGGCTGAGGGGGCGTGTTGGACATGCAGCCAACCGGTGGCGTGTGTACGGACAAAGCCGAACTGTACATGTAAATATTCGAATACTTGTCATTCGATTTTTCCCTCAGTCTTTCATACACAAGACTGAGGTCAGTACAACACCCCTTTTACCGCTCTCCCTGAGATCTAATACCATACATAGTAACAATCCTTTTAGGTTAGCTTACTAACTAATACAGTCTTTCATACACAAGACTGAGTAACAATCCTTTTAGCTTTAACATGTTGAACCTTTTACACCAAGGATTGCTTTGAGAACATGCCCTCATACAGACATAAAGATTTGGGCATGCACTTTGCAATCCCTTGCCATCCAGTTGGCAGCAGTGTTGGGTTTGACATTTGCATCCAGTTTCTTTTTAGTACTGTGTTCAATGTTTAACAGATCTGTTGCTTTGAATATAGCCTCCATTACTCCCTTCCAGTCAGCATATTCATCTGCACCATCTTGAAGGATCAGCATGTCATGACATTGGAATTTGGTTCAACCCATTTTTCCCATGGCTCCACCTGTGGGAGAGCTCTTTTCTTTTGAGGATGAAGGCACTGGGAGTGATGCTGAGGAACTCATATTCCATGGTTATGAAATGTTGACTGTATATGGAAGTGTTTTAGCTTTCAGAGACAGGCAGGTCTCATAATCTGTTGGACAAGGCTCAGTCTTGTATATGAAAGACTAGTATTAGGTTAGTAAGCTAACCTGTTGGACAAAGGCTATCATGACAGGCAGGAAGGGATAAGTCGACTCTGCTTATAGTCAACTCAGTGGATAATAAAAGTAAAATATTTCAAGTGCTGAGTAGGCTCTGTTGTGGCCACAAATTATATTACATAAGTAATGACCTTAGTTGAGCACGAAAAATGTGACAAAAAAGTTTAAATATGGAGAGTCTACTCATTCCGGCACAACTTTTAGCCAGGCTAGGGTAAATGTTGTGCCGGAATGAGTAGACTCTCCATATTTAACCTTTTTTGTCACATTTTTCATGCTCAACTAAGGTTATTACTTATATAATATAATTTGTGGCCACAACAGAGCCTACTCAGCACTTGAAATATTTTACTTTTATTATCCACTGAGTTGACTATAAGCAGACTTGACTTATCCCTTCCTGCCCGTCGTGTATGTACATAATTAGTATATGTAAATGATAAAAGAGTGTGCTACTGACCTCAGTCTTGTATATGAAAGACTGAGGAAAAAGGAATGGATGGTATTAACACAGCATTCTAACTGTCCGGCCTGTTCGGTCCGTTTCTCTGCCACGCGGTGGCTGCGCTTCCAACAAAAACTGCACCTGAGCACCTGAGCACCTGGCCCCACCCAATTTGCCCACACTAGTCACTAGTCATCGTGAACCCCACGGGATTTTCCGATCGTTACTCCCGGTGGGAGAATGCCCACACGCCCATATAATGATTCTTGAACTGGGTCCTTCTTTGTCCGGAAATTCCGGAGCGTATCCCGTAAATGCCTCGGCTGCTTCTGCTTTTCGGGAGGGCCACCGTCTTTGGACTTTGAATATTCATCTCTGCGTGGTCAAGTCGGCTTTGGGTATGCAACAGAACTTGGCGAGGGCATACCTGGTAAAGCTTGTAGGAAGCGCAAATGACGGACCGATGCCAACGGCGAGGCAGAAAATGGCAAAAACGGGGGGAAGGCGCATTTGTTTTAGTGAAACGGAATCGTGGTCGAGAGATGTAGAAATATCGTTGGTAACCAGTACCAACTGGTATGGGACAAAGAGGAGTCCTGGAGAGGATTGGGTTACAATGATTGCGGGGCACTATATACTCTGTCCTCAAGCTCAGTCTGTTTTATACCTCAACTGCACCACAAGTACTTTGTTGATCTAATTTTGATTGGACATAACAACGCAGCGGAATACATCAAGTACTTATGATACTGATACACCTCAGTTGAGAAGCAGTGATCATGATCCGCTCTGGTTTAAGTGTTTTACTAAATAAGAAAAAAAGACGATCACATGCAGCACTGGCATGAAGTGGGGGTTTAAGGGCTGAAGGACAGTTTGTGAGTTCAGCTCACAATCCATGCTTTAAGCACATAGTGGCAGCTTGTTAATCAATTGTATGTTGGCAACCACTGAGTTGACTCTCAGTAGACTTGACTTATTCATTGTGTCAATTGTCAATCTGAGTCTGCTAATTGGTCAGTACACTTCTGAGTTGACTCCACTCATCCATTCCTGCCCATCGTGATACAACAGATATGTGAATACAGAGCAGGTTGACCGCAAAGTTTAAAACATCCGCAACTATAGAACTCCACTCTCATCCCTTCCTAGCGTTACTTCATAGCCTTCTTCATTTGCTGAGCATCACAACATTTTTGCATCGAGCGTCATTTAGACAGAGAAAGGAGTTCGACAAAGCGGGCGTACCTCTTCCATGATATCGAGGTCCGTCGTCTCGATCCGTGTGATGCCTTTGCCCGTCGCCTTCTCGATCTCCTCCATCTGGGACCACGTATTCTTATCGTGCACGAAGTTGATCGAGATGCCCTTGCGACCGAAACGTCCGGTCCGGCCTGGAACGTCGTGCGTTCCGTTAACAAAAACTTTCCTGGTTATATAGCGGATGGGAGCGCACCGATGCGGTGGATATACGTTTCGATATCTGGCCGCAGGTCTCCACTGCCCCCCGTCCCCTCGCGTTCAGTCAACAGGGGTAGATCATAGTTCACCACCATGTTGACTTGCAACACGTCGATCCCTCGCGAAATCACGTTCGTCGTGATCAGGACCTTCTCTCGGCCTTCCCGGAATCCATCGATGATCAAATCACGCTCGCTACCCTCCTTTGCACCGTGCAAAGAAGCGACCTTGTGGCCCTCCGCAATCATACGCTGCGCGATACGATCAGCAGTGCGTCGGTGCTGGCAGAAAATGATGCTCTGCCCGATCGTCAGGAGGTGGTAGAGTGAGACGAGGACTTCGTATTTGTGCTCTTCGCTCTTGCAATCCATATAGAACTGCCTTATCGAGTCTACTGCCAGCTCATTCCGTTTCAGCTCGATCTTGTTTGCATTCGGCGCAAACTTGGAGGCGAAGTTGCGTACATGATCGGGGAAGGTGGCGGAGAAGAGAATGATCTGCGTATGGCCACCACGAGGGAGCATACTGTACAAGGATCAGAATATGATGACATCGGAGCGTCTCAGTACGCACTTTTTGACCCGTAATGTCTGGTCTCCTAACCCATCCTTGTCCAACATGTTGTCCGCTTCATCGAGTACGAAGACCTTCACCTCTGATACGTCGATGACACGTCGGCGAATGAGATCCGTCATGGTGCCGGGTGTGCCAACAACGATATGCGCGGTGATGTTTGTGACGCCTCTCGGCAAGTGATCCTTGATCGCATATTCCGTCTGCACCGGAGTGAACTTCCCCATCGCCGCGATGACGGACATGATCTGGCGTGCTAGTTCGCGGGACGGGGCGAGACATAAAGCCTGTGGTTTGTTCTTCGTGAAGTCGACGCGCGAGAGCATCGTGAGGACGAATGCGGCGGTTTTACCCGTCCCGGACTGTGACTGGCCGATCATATTTTGCACTCTGCGTTCGCGTAAGATGCGCGTCGGCGACGCCATGTGGTTTACTCACGGATCTCTAAGGAGAAGGGGCAGGGCGCTCTCTTGAATCTTGGAAGGCTTGGTGAAGCCCATATCATAAACGCCCTTGAGCAGGTCTGCGTGTCTGGCCAGTGATGAGTTTGGCACGGGACATGGTGATGAACGAAAACGCACAGCCCGAGCTCCTCGAAAGACTTTACGCTATAAAGAGGCGAACTTTTGTCCTCTTGCTGCTGCGCTAATGTGACCTAGAAGGCGATTTATGGACCCAGTGCCACGCGCCCAGTTGGCGCACCCACATGAACGTCAAAGGTCGATTTGATAAGATCAGTGGCCTCATTCGAAGGAGCTGCAACGGTGACTGTTATTTGTGATTGTTAGAGCCTGCGAGTGTGGCTAGTGCGAGGCGTACCGGCTGCGGCATCCCCTGCAGCGGTCGGGGACGAGTTAGATGCGCCCGCTAGGACTGATCAAAAGACGAAGAACGGGGACGGGGACGAAAATTACACACCAGCTGCTGGCGCAGTATAAAATCCATCCGCGTCCTTCTCCATAATCTCTTGTGGTCAAAGAAAAAAGAGAGTGGTGGAGGCGCGTGGTGGGGCGCGTTGTTTTTAATTATTATTATTGTCACGCGGATCGTGAATTGATGGTATGACTAAGTAGTCGTCGGTACCGACAGCCGAATGCATGATCTCGTATGTCCACCAACCTCATCACCGTCGCTCTCAACCGTTTGCAAGCAGGGACAGCAAGGGTCGAATTCGTTCACAAACCGTACATAGATTGGCCATATCCGCGGCCTAGCCCTCACTCCCCCACAGGCTCCCTCGGCGGATCAGCGCACGCCACTGGCGTTTCCCCCTTCCGTGTTGCTGTGCTCGATTCCTCCTTCAACCCACCGACTCTCGCTCACCGCGCTCTCGCCCTACTTCCTTCGGCAGCCTCCTCGACAGATGCTCGCCTTCTCCTCCTTAGCGTCCGAAATGCCGACAAAACTCCGCGCCCTGGCGATGCGTCGCCAACACAACGTGTGGAGATGATGGTGCTCCTTGCGCGCGAGATCAGTGCCGCTGTCGGGCTTGTTGATGCGCCAGCGTTCGTTCAAAAAGCGGAGCTGCTGCGCGCCGCTCTCCCTATCGCAGCGCAACTTATCTTCGTACAAGGTATCGATACCCTCGAGCGCTTTCTTCAACCCCGATATTACGGCGATGGCTCGACTCAAGCCATGCGTGCCGCCCTGCGACGCTTTTTTGCCCCTGATGGAGAGGATTCTCGAGTCATCTGTGCTCGACGCGTTATAGACCTCGAGGACTCTCATGATGAATCTACCATCCTTGAGGCGGCGCAGGAATGGGTGCAGAGTGGCCGCATAAATATCGTGGACTTAGATCCTGACCTCCAAAAGTTTAGCTCCAGTGGGGTCCGAGCGAAAATATGGGCCAGAGACAACTCTTGGCGGGGGATGGTCCCAGACTGCATCACCCAGTATATTGATGAACGTAGTTTGTACCGAGATCTGACTTAGGCTCTCCACACCGTCGCCTTGGGAATTCGTTAATCAGAACCGACAATAAGGAACTAGATTTCAATAACAGAGATGTATGCGTACAGTAAGAAATTGTAATGAGTATGTCTACATATAAATTAATGCCTAAGTCCTTTCATGCGGTAGAAGCCTGGGCAAAAGCAATGGCAACAGTCTGGATACCAGCGTGTTCAGCTCAAGTCTTTCAAGTGAGCGGTAAAAGAGACTCACATCAGAGTGACTTAATGACAAATGGATCGTAGAAATGCCCTTCGCAGCAGCAGCAGCTTTGGACTCTCCGTGCAACGTCACCTCGGGAACACCAACCTCGTTCGGAAGAATTTCGATATCTTTCATCGCCGCGCCCGCGCCTCTAGAGGGAATACCGAGCGATTTGAACACAGCTTCTTTGCCTACCCAACGCGCAGCAAACGACGCCTGGAAAGACGGCTGAGCTCGGCAATATGCAATCTCAGCATCAGTGAAGTTGCGTGTGATAAACGTCTGGTTCTCGGTGGGCACAGAAGATATCAACTCTGCAGAAAGTAGTCAGCTACGTGACCCAAAGAGTCCGGTAAATTCACCTTGATCAACGCCAACTCCGGCCGTAGATCCAGAGAACTTGAGAGTCTCCTCGATCGCCTTAACGTTCGCGAGATTCGGCTTTACCTCAGTGGGCTGGGACTCCTTAAACGTGTAGCTACCTGTCTTGTCCGGGGAAGCGCGCGCGAGAGAGTTAAGTAGCACAGGGGTCTCAAGTTCAGTTGAGTATGGGGGAGCCTCCTTGATCTTCACCAACGCATTGGTCGTCATCATTTCTGACATGGCCTTGTACGACTTGAGATAGCGCTCTTTGTGTCGAACTTTGTACGAGTCGTAAATAGAGGGCTGTGCTGCAGCAAGCACGTAGCGTGGGTGGACAACAAGAGCAGTTCCGCCAACCTGGCCGAAACCGAATGATGACTAAAGATTGTGCATATTAATTGAATATTTAAGTTGATGAGCAAGAGGGGGCGTACCATAACACCAGCGGTGATACCATCAGTCTGGATGGTCTTCGAAGGGAACATCAACAATGAGTGCTGCTGGAATAGCGCATCGACGTTATCTGCGTTACGGTTGCCGGGAACTATGCCAGTCGCGATAGACTGGAGGAGACCCGCCATCTGCCAGGCTGCTGCGCCACCTTTCGCATGGCCGACCAGACTTTTCTGTGCGACGATTGGGACGGCATTGCCGGAGGTACGATCAAGTGTCTTCAAAATTGTATTCCACATGTACGTCTCGTTCTTCTCATTGGCCTGGGTACTGGTACCATGGATGGAAAGAACGCCGATGTCATCGGCAGTGAGGCCCCACACAGCCAGTGCACGACGGAGGGGAGCGATGCGTGGATCTGCACCTCCTGAATCCTGCATGAGCATGCCATAAGTGGCGAGGACATCCTTCTCCTGACGATAAGCCTCGGCCTCGAGATCGGCGACGCGGCTTGCGAACAAGTCTGTATCCACGGCTTCACCTTTGCTCCTGCGGAGCTCTAGTTCTTCCTTCAGTTGCTCTTGCTCGAAGGCAAGCCACTCTCCGATCTGCTTGCGCCGGAAGGAAATTTGACGAGTACGGTAACCAATGTCGAGGATTGGAGACGGATGCTTGGATTGGACTTCGCGTGCGATGCCGAGTGCACCGCGGCCAGGGGCAGGGATGGAACGACCGGCTTTGTCACTACAAGGCAGTCAGTAACAGTACATCTTGACATGTGAGCAAACATACGTTGACGTAGAGGTGAAGGCGACAACGCCACGAATAGGGCAACCAAGTTCAAGGGCAGTTTTGGCGGACATGACGATGTGCGCGCCGACTCCTTGAGACTCCATGAACTGACCATCATTGGATTAATAGGCATGGTGAAGTAAGAAGATAAGAAGACACACCCCAGCACGAGTTGTCGTGGTTGGTCGGGACATTTCCGTAGGCTCACGGCCCATCGCAAGCTCGGTCTCGGAGTTGCTAGTCGCCTTCATGTTACCGAACTCATACGAACCCTCCTCACAGAGGTCATCGAAGCCACCAGCGATCATGACCTTCGCTTTACCAGAGAGAATGGTATCAGCAGCGATTTCCATGGACTGCAAGGCGGTAGCACTGCGAATATTTCTTGAGATGATGTACAATCAAGATAAAGCCTTGGCTGCTCACCAGGCCCCGACCGGGATCTTGACCGGTCCACTCGACGACATCAACAGCAAATTGATCCAACCTGCGGTGGTGTTGATAAAACTGTTCGATAAAGAGTCAGCAATGCTCAATGGAGAGGGAAAGGGGCTAACGTCTCCTGCATGATATCACTCTGGACTTCTTTCTCGTCACGACGATCCTTAAACATTTGAGCCAAGCTGTGCATGCCACCCATCCCAGAGCCCAGACATGTTCCGACCTCTGAGGGATGGATGTATTGGTAAAGTTCGTACGGGTCAGTAATACCGGCATGGTTGAGAGCCTCAGCCACGGCAACGAGTGCCCAAAGCGAAACGCGATCAGTTAGTGCAATAACATCCTCAGGAATGCCGTATCGCGCAGGATTCCACCCATTGGGTAATTGGCCAGCGACAAGGCGATTGTAGGAAATCGCCTTTGGGATGTAAACGCGGGCGCCTTTCTTCAGCTTTACGAACCATTGCCCGCCTTCGCCTGCCCAGATGTCGCATTTTTCACCATGTTCCCTCTTGAATTTCTCGGCGTCTGAATCACTGACTTCAAGCGGCTCCAAGTCATGAATGAGCTCGACCTCTGAGTTGAAGGTCTTGTGTTTAGGGTCATAACCATGGAACAATTCGGGCTCTGGTAGACGCAGTCAGATATAAGGACCCGTGCCAGGAAAACAGCTCACCGAAGAAGCGCACACCGGCGTGGTTCACGATTTCCGTCTCATATTTTCCACGGACGTCCTTGTCGTCAACCGGTTCGCCAGTCTTTGCGTCAACCCAGCCCACATGAAGAGTGCCATCCTTGAGGCGACCGTCGAAGTGTTTGATATAACCCATCATCCATGCCATCTCGATGCATCCCTCGAGTGTAAGACGGCCCTTCGCTTCCATCTCCCACCGCGTACGAGAAGAACCCCAAGGCCCAACTTCACCAAAGCCAGAGATAACGATAACCTTATCCAGGTCAATGACGTCGCGTAAACGAGAAAGTGACTGAAGGGTATGGGCCTCAGGAAGTTCAGGGAACTCGAAGCGGAAGTTGGCACGCGGCGTGATATTGACAGTCTGAAGAACGCGCTCTGCCTCGGCACCACTGATAATCTTGAATTCTGCGGCATTGTCACGAGCAATTGCGCGGCGAAGTTCAGCCTTTTTGTTGATGCTTAAACGGATGCGGGTTGTTATGTCAGCAAGGTCAGCGATACGATCGAAGCCACCGCTCAAGTCACCCCAAACTGGTTCGACTTGAGTGATGCTGAACAAGATCGGGTGCATGAGCCCGAGTATGTTGAAAGCCATCTCCTTGGCAGAAAAGGTACGAATACCGTGCGTTTCAATCTCTTGAGCGACCATATTAGATTGGTCCATGAGACCAGTCCCACGTGTCCAGCTAATGAGGAATTGAGCTTGGCTCATCTTCCAGTGATGACAAACTTACCCAATGACGGCACCGACAAGGCATAGATATTCGCCCCAGCTTTCCGAAGACCACCGGTTGAAGAGTGTTTCGAGGGAGATCTTGGACTCGGAATAAAGGCCGTCGTTACCAAAGAGGCCATGATTGGGTGATAACGGGAGGACGACTTGGGTCGGGCGGGTGATGATTTGGCGGCTCGCCTTCTTAGTCTTGATAGCACCGAGAAGGCGCAGAAGGTTCACAAGCATGATACGGTGCGCAAGCTCGGACTTGTCGTCAAGGCCATCGATCTCCCGACCATTCTCAGGAACGGCAGCGAAGGGAATAATGTAGTCGAGATCGAGCCCCAACGTCGTGTAGATGTAGTCAACAAGCGCCTCCACATCCTGCTTCGAGCCTTGGTTGAAAGGAACGACGGTAAGAGCGGATCCGCGGCTACCAAAACGCTGGAAGATCCCCTGATAGTATTCGACCGTAGCACGGCTATAGCGGGAGGTGGTGACCACGACATGGGCACCGCCTGACAAAAGACCTTTGAGGATCTCGACACCAATGGACCCCTTGCCAACACCGGTGATGAGCGCATTTTTATCCTTAAACGTCGTGCCTGACGTGGCGATCTCGTGCAAGACATCAAAGTACACGCCCGTCAGATTAGAACTATACTCCCACTGAGTACCCATGCGACGCTTGAGATGAAGAAGGGGAATCTTGTCAGCCGACACGGATGTAATGCTTGAAATTTGTGGACGTAAAAATTGAGATGAGGAACGACGGTTTCGAGGGGCTCCAGGGCGCAGACGGTTGTCGGGAACTTTGCGCAGCGAGCGGACCACGCCATCATAGAGAGCCTTGATGCGGTTCTTTTGTTCCTCGCTGATCTCAGGCTGAGACTTGACAACGTTCCAAAGTTTGACGACATCATCCTGGATCTTCTGAATGTTGACTGAACCGGGAATCTGATCGGCACTCGCCATCTCTTCAACGTACGCCTCAAGCTTGCGCACATTTTCCCGGTTGACCTCAGAATAGACGATCTCCCCCTTCTCGGTTATTTCAGTGCGAGGTGCATTAGGGAAAGTAACTGATAAAAATGAAATTAGGCCCTTACAGTTGAAATGTGTACTCACCATCTTTGTACAACGGGGGCTGGCCGACGACACCGCGGCAGTTATCCAGAAGCTCATGGCCGAGCTTTTTTGCGGTGGCGTAGGTCTCGCCCTTGGCGGGGTCGCACCGATTGACCATGAACTCCATGAACTTGATAAGGTCAGGGTCGGCACGGTTCATGATAGCGATGCAACTAGCAGTGATCTCACGGTCGATGGTGGTGAGGCGGCCGAATAGAATATCGTAGAACATAAGGAGGGCGTCTTGACGAACCCAGTTCCAGGAGGAGTCGAAAATACGCGCTTTAAGAGGGTCGAAAATGGGCTGGATACCATCAATATAGCTATCGCCGTGCTCACGCCCGATGCTGTCCAGTCGAGCTTGAAGCTGCACTGAGGTAGACTTCTCGTTGTCGTACAGGATCTCGCCTTGACGGGGGTCGCGCTTCAGGTAACGGGAGTAAAGGTTAATCTGTTGGTGCGCAAACTCATGCTGCTCAGCCTGGAACTTGAGGAATTCTTCACTATTCATCACTGCTCCTCCAGACGATCCTCCAGCCGAACCGCTCGCGCCTGCAGTGGAAAGAGAGATGCCTACGCGTGCGGCGTACACTTGTGCAGCGGCATCGAGCCAAGCCTTGCCTTCTGTCTCAGAGCCAAGGCGTTTGGTGGGCTCCATGGTGGTAGCCACGAGCAGCACGGCGTCGGCACGTTGCGGACCCAGACCCCATGTCTTGGAGAGGTGTGCTTTCGCACTAGAGATATTGAAGCCACCAGGCATCTTACTACCAATGGCACGCGACACCAGACTAGTGGTGTACTTGCCGAGGTTACCAGAGTGGCCGGATCCAAGAGCAGCACCCAGCTCCTCTAGTGGAAGCTCCTCGCCCTTGTCAGGCGCAGACGAGAACTCTCCCTGAAGGTCGCCCATGATCTCATTTTGAAGCGTAGACTTGCCGTTCGAGAGGTCTTTGATGGACTTGGAAAGCGGGATCTCACTGAGTTGCTTTTTCAACTTCTGAGAGACGATCGAAGCAACGATGTCGACAGCGCGAATCGGGGCATCCTCAATGCTGGCAGCGGGACCCGCAGCGGCGGAGGGAGGAGCAGACGGAGCAACGACGGGTGGCAAGACTGCCGCTGGGGCGGAAGTAGGAGTTGCTGCTTCGGCCTCGGCAGATTTATCTTGTTCTGCGGTTGCCTCGGGTTCGTCCTCAAATTGATAATATATCTCCTTCTGGTCCTTCGAAACGCAGAAGATACGGCGAACATGACCGATCGAGTCGTCCTTGGCTTCGTACTTGGCTTTAAGAGTGCGGGCAGCCATGCCAGTGAGTGTTGGGGATGGACCAACCTCGATGAGGCGTTCAAACTTGTATTGCTCGAAGAATAAATCTTGCGTTTCGATCCAGCGGACGGGAGATGCGAACTGGTATGATAGCAATTCGACAAGGAGGACCCATGCAAGCTTCTGCCGTTGCTCAGGAGCATCCCAATGCTCTTCATTCCATTTGCGAAGGACTTTCGAGAGACGCGGCGACGAAGTACGATTATAAATGAGCTCGGCATAAGCCTTGTTGACAGCGAAAGGCGATGCGACCAAGTTGGGGATATAGACGCCCTCAATAAGTGAAGGGTCCAGAAGAGTGGCGGGAATCTTCTTCGAGAGATCTTGGACAGTCAACTTAGTTTGAACAGAAGAGAGAGTGGATGTTCACTTACATGCACGGAAAGGCATGACACCAGACCAAAGGTAGCGCGAGTGGAAGGGGACATCAATACCAGAAAGGGGGATCGTTGCGAGACCACGCTCGAGAACAATATATCCGTCAGCCTTCTGTTTCTCAAGGGCGCTCTCGTAGCAGCCATTCACAATGTCCTTCAGCATCTCCTTGACTTTCGCGAGACCAAATTTCTCGGTCAGCTGGGCATTGTCTATCAGTACAGTTGTAGTCATTAGTTCAGCCAGCAATACGCACCTTGGTGATGTCGACTTTCTGTACCTTGAGATAGTTAAGGACATTGGTGAGAGCTTGCAATGCGACAAGCTCGCCCGCGCAGACGTATTGTTGGCCCTGAAGGGATTATTTATGACCAGCTAGAAATATGAGAATCGGCGACGCACCTCAACGTTGAAGTTGACAATTTCTAAGAGACAGTCCCTTACATTTGAGATGGTGTCGACGATCTCACGAAGGGCTGCGTCATCAAACGTCTTGCCGACGCGGCTGGGATTAACAGCACACATGGCATAGTTCGAACGGCTTTGCTCGTCACGCTCGACAGCGCGCTGCATTGTCAGGCCACGGTAGAAGACGACGTCAACGAGAGAGGAATTGGGCAAGATATCGGCGACAGAAGCGAGGGCAGAGAACTCGCCCAATGAATGGCCGGCAAAAGCTGCGTCGGGTTGGACAAAGCCTTTCGAGCGTATATCCTCGAAGGCAGCACGAGACATTATGACTAGGGCGATTTGCGCAAACTGAGTGGCGAAAAGAAGTCCCTTTGGATGCGTGAAGGTGTGTTGAAGGGTGCGGACGTTGATATCCGCAAATAATGGAAGACTCTTGATGTTGCCATCCTTGTCCGTTGTGTCATACGTCATCTCCATATAGCGTTCACGGATTGCCTGGCCCTTGATACCACCGAAATGGATGGTCTTTTTCTTGGGGTTCTCGCGAACAATTTCCACGATAGAGAAACCGTAAGCAGAGATCAAGTGCGCATCAGCAGAGTCCCACACAGCGCGAGCGGCCGGGGAGGAGTTATATAAGTCCATTCCCATTCCCTGCTCCTGCGAACCTTGACCGGTAAAGGCGTATACAGTGGGTGGTTGCGCAACCTCCGCCGTGCCTTCTAAAACCTTTTCACCGTCCTGATTGACCGTCGTGACACCGACGACGAAGTTGCCGGCATGCATGGCGGTGTGTTTGATCCTGACCGTCAGCTCATCTCCTGGAAGGACCATTCCGACGAAATTGACATTGTAACTGTGGACGTAAATAAGCCCACCATTGACTGTCAATAACACGACTCACTTTAACACGCGATCTGGAATGCCCATAGCCACAACAGTCTCCACGTATCGTCTGGTAGCAGCGCTAGAGAACATGCCGTGCGTAATGGTACCTGGCAATGACGCATGGGCGGCAAAGTAGGGATTCGTGTGAATTGGGTTGTAGTCCCCAGAGACCTTTGAATAGGGCTCATTGGTGGCAGGTGCATAGTAAAGGGAAGGATTTGCGTTTGAGGTAAGATGATATTCGGCAGAGAGAGGAATAGGAGCTGACTTCGCCGAGCCATAACGTTGGAGGTAGGCCACGACAGGGTTACCTTGGCTTTCATCGCGCTCGAAGTCAACATAGGCAACCTTGGTAAAGCGACCGAGATGACCACGGACGAAGACATCGCCAGCGACGGCGACTGAGCGGTAATTCACCTTATTCTTGTAGGTGACCTCAGAACGAAGGCGGAAGATGAGTCGCATGCCAGCGGTAAGTGGTTTGGTCTCATCAGCCCATTCGAACCAATCCTTTGACAGCAGAACGCCAACGTCAGCATCATTGACCAGCTCGACGGTGTAATCAGGCTCATCAATTGTCTCGAAAGTGTTCTCATAGTCCGTAAAGCGGCCGCGGAACAGGAATGCTGATTGAACCTCGATAACGGGACTGCCTTCACGCAAGACGTGCCCAGAGACCCGAACCGTCTTGCCAGAATCGCTGTTGACAACAGCGGTAACTCTAGCCTCTGCGTGGCAGATGTCGCCAGCCTTCAGTGGTCTAGATCCGGTCACAGCTTTGAAGCCATTAGAGAGATGCACTAGCTTGAGCAAGTCACCGTCGATGGCAGAAGGAAAGATGGCCTTCATGATTGCTTGCCAGCCAGTGACGATAGCAAAGTCCATTGGCGTCTTGACCTCATCAGTACGGACAGCCTTGAACTCCTCCTGCTGGTTTCCGACCACCGCGCAGAATGCTTCGACGTCGCTCGCAGAAATGGTGACCTCGGGACCGCTAAATGTGTCGCGTACATCGAGGTCCGGAAGGTTCTCGTTATCGCCGAACCACAAGCGCCAGTAGAACTCTTTGATTCGCTTATTGCGGCCTTCTGCAACCTCGTGGATGGGTGCAAACGGTTGTGACGGCTCGTACCTGAATTGAAGGTAGAGAGGTACCGCGGTGCGCTGACGCTCTTCGAATAAAGTAAGATTGATGAGGCGGGAAGGGGCATCGTAGCTGATGTCAACAGCGAGAAAATCAGGCTGGTGTTCGCCATACGATCGCGCAGCACCATAAATAGAGATGTGATAAGGTTGGTCTTTGAGCAGGCGGATGACAAGTTTCTGGCCTTCACGAGGTGCGAGAATGCGACGAAGAGGATTGGAGACAAAAGATGTGCCCTGTACAACGAACTCTGACTGAACGAAAGCATGCCACCAATTCAGCTCAGAGCCAGCAAGGACCTGGAGCCAGTCCTCGGTAGCAGGAAGTACCGCCGATAGAGTCAGCTTGATCTCGTGGTCATTTTGCAAGACGTTGACGCCAGTGAGAGGAGAAACAGAGGTAGGCTTCACACCCAGGTAGTCAAAGACAGGGATCTTGCTCTCGTCCCCATCATAGTAACGCTCCAACACCTTTACCACGAGACCAGATACGACGTTATCCAGCATCTCCTTAATTGGCTCATCCTTCTTCAGTGAGTGACGCACTGCGACGGGACCCTGAAGAATGGCCACACGCTGTGGATCCTGGTCAAAGACAGCTTCAATATCCTCCGACGCCCAGAGGGAATCCTAAGATACCGTGAGTTAAGTGGATTTAAATATCATACGCAAATCTATACCTTCTTAAACCAGACCTCGAAGTTGTTGTCCAAAATTGGGATGAACGGCGCAGGCTTTTGGCCAGAACGCTGCGTGATATTGAGGAAATATGATTTATCCTCGTGCGCCAAGAGCTGCTCCTTTGCGAGGGTATACTTTTCGAAGAAACTTGCAACAAATGCGGAAGGCTTGTCCAGGCTAGTGTAAGATTGCAAAATGGATGCTTTGGGACCACCACCATTAACGCCCGCAAAGCGCTCTTCGACTCGGCGCAACCAGTCTCCCGTGAGGTTACGCAGAGATAAATCAAGCCAACGGCCCTCGTGGGCAACAAACATTAAACGTACGAGACGGAGCACGGTCTCTTCGTAGGTCATATCACCGAGGTCTTCCACAATGCGGCCGTCCTTCTTCGCAGGGAACCACGGCTTGAAGTAATCCGCGTTAAGCCTCTTGATGACTTCCACACGATGCTCCTGGAGCCAAGTACCACGCTTCTCTCGAGGAAGTTTGAATACGGAGTCGTCATACTCTTTCCAGAGCTTCAGAGCACGGGTATTGACTTTGTGGATAGGCTCCCCAAGCTCGGAGCGTACAGTGATGATGCCACCAGTGTCTTTCACGTACGTGCCCTCCCACTCCGAATCGTCAACGCCAGCCGCGGAAACAATAAGGTCTTTGACAGATGGTGAAGTGTGCGCTTCCTTAGCGACCATGACGCGAGAGCCGAAGAGGAACCCGTCAAAGGGCATCGGTTCGACACCAAATTGCTTCGACCAGTCTCCAGAAAGATACGGCCATGTATCATCAGAACCACCAAAACCGGAGCCAGCAACAAGGATAATATTGTCGTGCCGGCGAATACTTGAATAGGTCGCGATAATGGGCTGATGGAAATCCTCGAAGGAATGATGACCGCCAGCACGACCGCCAGTCCACTGCATGATGACGGCGAAGTTGGGATTTGCCGCTGCGATGTTGACAACCTGGCGAATGCCGTCCACAGAACCAGGCTTGAATGCGACATGACGAATCCCAACGGAGGCGAGACCGTCGATGATCTCAGCTGCCTTCTCGGTGGTCGGGATGCCAGCCGCTACGCAGAAACCTTCGATTGGAAGGCCCTCGCGGCGCATCTCCTGCCACAACGGGAGCTGGAAGGAAAACTGGCGTGGATTGATATAGAGAGAGTTGAGGGTCAAGCCGATGCCTGGAGAAATTTTGCTCTGAATTTCTGCAACTTTGGCGCGAAGGGCTGCAGGGGAGTAGTGTCCACCGCCCGCAAGTTCAACGTGGTAACCCGCTTCCAGGACAGCAGAGACGAAGCCTGCCTTGACAGTGGTCGGCGTCATGCCAGCAACCATTATAGGGGGTTTGCCCAAGAGACGGGAGAACGGTGTATCGATATGGATCTTGCCATCGCTGACATCAAAATTTTTAGAAAATTCAAAAAAGTACAAAGGCAGAAGAGCCTACCTAGTCTTCACAAGTGAAGGGGAGCACTTCTGAATCCACGACGGCTCATTCTTCACGCCACGCACGGAGTAAAACTCGGCGTCACCCCTACCTTTCTCTCCAATAACAATGACACGGACACCGCGCCCATCGAGGTTGCGTGCAGTAAGAGGGCCGATGCCACTGATACCACCAGCACCAAAATCAACAGCATGCGTCGCACCCTTAGGCAGGTTTGTGGCCTTCGCCCAGTGCAGAGGTCTGGTGAAAATTTGCTCGCAAATGGAACGCGTCAATGAGCCAGCTTGTGCTCGGAGGTCGGAGCCTAAAAAACGATGAGCAGACGAATAAGAGACTTCGTAGTTCAACGTACCATCTTCGGTATGATACACAGGGATTTGAAGCCCTTTCGAAGTCCAAAGTTCTTCGCCATTGAAGTCTTCATTGATTACCTTATCCGTAGCATGACGGAGGTACTGGCTGTGGAACGGCACTCCCACAACAAGGAAGCGGGCATTGAACACCGGCTTTCGCTTGGAGAACTCGACTTTACTTTGATCCGAACCATTTGGCGCACGGACCTTGCGCAAGTTGGCGACAAGACCACAAAGAGCGCGCGGGGGCCCCGTGACAATGAAGGCGCGAGGACCGTTGTGGAGTGAGACGTTGATTTGAGAATTATCGGGAAGGAACTTGTTTGTCTTGGAAATGTAGGGCTGAAGGTCCTTGAGGAGAAGACCGTTGACTGACAGCATTGGCGTCGGCTGACCCTCTCCACCTTCAATTGAATCCTGAACAACAGAGGGCTCGAGAGCAAGGACGGGAAAGAGCTGCTGACCCCGCAGGCCAGCGAAGAAGAGCCACTTGAGTGCCTTCTGCACGTTCTCAAGGAACGATACATTGTCTTTGGAAGAAGATATGGCAATGGCCGTGACCAGGCCTTGAGAATGGCCAGATGCGCCAGAGAGACGTGATGACAACTCTGCGGGTGAGAGACCGGACACCCGTGCCGCGACCAAGTATTGAGTGAATTGAGTCAGACCGATGAGAGGGAATGACACCGGAACAGAAGCAAAGTAAGCCACAGGTGGGCGGGCGATCGCCCCAGTAAGCCAGGAGATGACGTCAAGGCCATGCTCGTAAAAAGAAGAGTCCCGGGAGGCCGACGCGAGTGGCTGAAGGACCTGCTCGACGGCGGACGTAAGGAAAGGCTCGACGAATGGACGATATGTGTCGAAGAGTGTCTGGAGCTCATCAAAGTAGACCTCGTTGATACCCTGTCCGCCAAAGAGGGCGAACACTGAGGCGCGGCCCGAAAGCGCCTCGGCAAGGAGGGAGGGAGTGGCGAGCTTGGGCGTGCCCTCCACGTTGTACTTCACGAGGACAGCGTGTGCAACGTAGAACGCGGATAGAATCTTCTTGCGTGCCTCATGCTCATACGAGGCGACGAGGGAGTGGATATCGATATCCGAGAGGAGTGTGCTCGTGAAATGGGAAATGGCTGTGAGAAGGACGGCGAGGCGGGCCGCGTGTTCGGGCGAATCCTCTGGGGTTGCACGCACGCGACCGGCTACGAAGCCGAGAAAACGCGCAAAAAATAAGGTGGTGGCCTCTCCGGCCGCATCAAGTTCGAGTTGGGCATCATCTGCTGTTTGTGCGTGTGTAAACTCGTCTCTAAGAACTTCTGCTGCAATCCACTTGTCAGGGCAAGTGGAGACAGGGATCGATATCTGGGAAGGCGTGAGCATTCAAGGGAGAGAGCAAAAGGGAGGCATATATGCGCACTCTAATTTGGCCGACTTGAATGGCAAGTGGGCGGGATGAAATAGTCAGAGCGCCTCCGGTGTGGGTCATTTTGTGTATGAAGCGGAGGATGAGAAGCAAGAAGACCTTAAGCTCTAGTCGGAAAAATCTAAGGGGAAGAGCGGGTGGTGAGGAAATGGGTATGGTTGCTGGAGAGAATTTATAAACGGTCAAATTTTGACGCGCACAAAAGGACGTGTCCCCGTCTCGAATCGTTCCCCAACAAGAAAGCCTCCAAGTTCGCCCCAATGAAATGATGAGATTCTTCCCTTTCACGGCAACCCCAAGTCGCCTTAAGGTCACGTGATGGCTTCTATGCACGTTTGAAAACGTCGCAATCTTTTTTTTAAAATGTTTTGATTTTGACTCGGCGATGACACATTCTCATCCCCAGTTCTTAGGTAGCCTTCAGCCTCACCGCCCATGCATCACGGCACTCGCCACCCATACATATCCGGCTTTGCTAACAAAGTCCGAGAATGATGTTTCTCCACTATCTATTGATAAACTCCGGACACTTTCAAGGCATATATCCCCGCCGGGCTGTCGCAGACAGCATCTCATATGGGGTGGTGCCTTACCTGGATCTTACACGGACCGTAAAATGGCCCAAGCTCGGGTCCTTATAACGAAATGGTTTTGCTTGGCGAGACAAAGTGCAATAGAGCCGCCTTGATCCTAACGTCTCAGGAGGACAAAATGCATCTCGTAACAGTGCAGGGTGACCTTTGTCCAAGACATACCGATTGCGATGTTGCTATCGGACATGAACTGCAAGTTCCTATCTTCGGACTATTCTCACCTAAGCAAAACATCACATCTCCGATTGCCATTCTATATATCACTCACGTGAGGCGGTTGTGCACCCCAACGTCTATCCCAATTGTGATAATTGAAGCAAGACCGAAATTTAGGTCTGGCCCACAGGATAATATATTATCCTGTCCCCAGTTTCGGCTCTGCAATAACCGCTCTGTCGATGGATGATACGCTTCTCCGATGCGCTACGCTGTAACGCGATGGGGTAAAGTTGGTATCTGTTGAGTAACGTACATGCACTAAGGAAACAACAACGCCGACCCCAAATCGCATATGAAAGCTATCAATGTCTACATAGCCAGCTCCGCATCGATGACATGGCAGGGAACGAAAGAGGAAAGGCTTACAGGTTCCCTGCGCGAGCGTCTCGCTCCACAACCGCGATCTCCTGAACCCCCTCGCGGAAGAACACGACGTTGTATTCGAGGAGACCGCGGCGTTCCTCGAACACACCCGGATGGAGCATGGCGAGAAGCGCGAGTTGAGGTGTGATTAGATGATAGGTCAATGTTGAGCCCTGCGCGAGGGTGACTGCCGCCGAGGGATAGAATGAACGAGAATCCTTGGTTGAAACCGACCTGGAGGAGGAAGTTAAGACGAATTACGGGACATGAAAGTTGGGATATACTTGTATAAGGGACCGAATGCACTTAGCGTGCGCACGTAGTCGCAACAGAGACTGTGTATGCCGGGATCCACGGGAGACTCATCGGTGGCGACATAGAGCCTGGATTTGATATCAAAAAGGAACGCCTTAGACGCCTGTGAGTTCTACGAATCGTATCAGGTACCGGAAGGGGTAAAACAAGGCGTGGGCCTACAGAGCAGAACACGTTGAGCAAGTCTTCGAGATACGGCAGGGAGTCGATAAGCTTGTGCAAAACGCGAGAAAATGCTTCACGAATGGAGTGATCATAGACGGAGGTAAGGTGGAAGTTTACGGGCATCTGTTCGTACTCTTGGGAGGTGTCAAATAATTCGTCGATCACGCGTTGCTGAATATGTCGAAAGTTCTCTGAGATAAGCGTAAGTCTCCAGACACTATGTACGGGAGGCCAAGGCGGCCATGATGGCAAGGACGGCAACGGGGGACTTGCCCAAGGGAACGTTTCACACGATAACGTACCTGTCTTGTAATCCTCGGCGAGTGACTCTGCCTTGTGCACGAATACCTCCAATGTGGCGAGTGGGTTCTCCTGATACGCCGCAATGAAGAAATCAAGCATGCGCGCAATGGGTTGCTGATAAGAATCCTGGGTGGGAAGACGGAGACGGGTCAGGGGCCGGATGCCGTTAGGGATGAGAGATAGGCACGTCACCTGTATATCAATAACGAAAATGATTGAAGAGAATTCTGAGAGAGCAGCGCCGAGGGAATCGAGAGTGATGTTTCCCGGACAATCCCATATCTCTAGAGGGATGAGGGTACTGATAGAGAGGTGAGGAGCGACAAGAGAGATGCGGAGAATATCGGACGGACTCGTATCTGTGCTTGGCTATTCGAGAGGAGGGTTCGAGAAAGAACGTTTGTTTGGCAGGTACGTCATTGAAAAGAAACTGGTGGATTGAGGTTTTTCCTGACCTGGTCTCGGGTGGTTGAGAATGGGGATGAAAAGTGAGCAAGGACGGACCGTTGTTGACCGAGGAGTAGAATCTTTGTAGGTGTCATCATGGAGGAGCGAGGGAACACACACGTTCGTTCCAATATGATATGAGTTTGCCCAGGGTTTTACCACTCCCTCCCTTGTCTTCTCCCCGCCATGAAGTTTGGAAGGAAAATATCCGTAAGTTTTCCCTCCTCCGTTTTCCCTCCTCTCCCTTCTTCATCCTCTTTCAAAGAACGACCTTTACAGCGAATGGCGTCCCTTCTACATCGACTACAACCTTCTCAAGCGTGAACTCAAGGTCATCCCTCTTGTCCCCGTTCCCGTTCACGCTCACGGTGTGCCCTTCCAGGCTCGCACCACCTCCCATAACTGGAATGCCGTCGACGAACAAGAATTCACCAACATGCTCGAAGGAGAGCTCGACAAAATTCATGACTTTCAAAAGGCCAAGGTCTGTGTCCTTACCTCCTTCCGTCTCCTCTCCCTTGCCGACCTCTCGCGCCCCACTCAGACAGCTGAGCTCTCCAATCGCATAAAGATTGCCGGAAAGAAGGTCAAAAAGCTGGTTTCCGAAGAGTTTACTGCAACTCCCTCACCCACCCAACGCCGCGCCCCGGAGCCCTCTGCACCAGATGGTGAAGATCCGGAGGCAAGCCGGAAACGCGACTCGCTTGCCCAAGATGGCGGTTCCGACGATGACGACACCGACGACGAGGGTGATACCCTCGCCACGGATGATGACTCCACCCAGAGTCTAGACGCCCTTGAGGAACAGTTTCGCTTCCTCGAAGAAGAGGTGGCCACCCTCGTCGCGGACGTACATGACCTTGCCTTATACACCAAGCTTAACATTACCGGCTTCATGAAAATCCTCAAGGTGCGCGTTTCCATAATCAGTCCCCTTGTTCATTACCCTCACCTTCTGTCAGAAACACGACGTACGTGGCCGCGCTCCGTTCGCATTCGTTCTACTCATTGACCTGGTCCATACTTCCTGCAGAAGCAAACCCCGACTCCCCTTACCCAGACCTTCATTCAGAACTACCTCGAGAAGCGCCCTTTTTACAAGTACAACTGGGATGCCATCATCGTCAAACTTTCCCGTTTATATGACCTTGTTCGCACGCGTGGCCATCCCGTACAGGGTGACTCCTCTGCCGGTGGTTCCCAGAGTGCTTTCGTACGACAGACAACAAAGTACTGGGTACACCCCGATAATCTCGTTCCACTCAAACTCGCGATTATGCGACACCTCCCTGTTCTTGGTTGTTATCTACGTTTTACTTCAAGGATCGGCACGACGTTGACAATGTTACAGTGTTTAATCCGCATAAGGAGTTCGAACCTAAAGATTCGGCCATCACATCCATCTATTTTGACAACGAAGACCTCGAGCTCTATCTGGGCCGCCTCGAGAAGACAGAAGGAGCCCAAGCCATCCGTCTTCGTTGGTATGGAGATGCCAATATTCCCCATATCTTTGTCGAGCGTAAGACCCATCGCGAGGACTGGACTGGCGAGAAGTCGGTCAAGGCCCGCTTCCCGATCAAAGAAGAGAAGGTGAACGCGTTCCTCCGCGGTGAATACACCATGGACGAAGAGTTCGCAGCACTCGTAGAGAAGGGTAGGAAGACCGAAGCGGAGGTAGAGAGTATGCTCCAACTTGCAAATGAGGTACAGTACGCTGTGCTTACGCGCAGGCTACAGCCCGGTGCGTGTATCCCACATCCAGACTCCTGCCGGCCTTTTAATTTCAGCCGAGGTAGTCATGCGAACATTTTATAATCGCACTGCGTTCCAGCTTCCTGGCGATGCTCGTGTACGCATCTCACTTGACACTGAACTCACAATGGTCCGTGAGGATAACTGGGACGGACGACCGAGAGCGGGCGACAATTGGCGCCGCACAGATATAGGCATTGATTGGCCGTTCGACCAGCTCTCACCTGAAGACCGTGAGCTTTTCAAGCACGTACCCTGTGATTCCTAGTCCGCACACCGAATTAACGTCGGTCATAGGTATGGTGTGCTCGAAGTAAAGCTTCAAACACAATACGGCCAGGAGCCTCCGCAGTGGGTCACTGAGCTTGTCAACTCCCATCTGGTTGAGGCTGTGCCCAAGTTCAGCAAATTTATTCATGGTTGTGCAACTCTCCTCCCACATCGTGTGCATCTCGTACCATTCTGGCTCCCGCAAAGTTGGTCCTGAGTCTGCCTTTTCGTAGCTCTGCTGACTTTGCCCCTAGTGGACGTCGACATAACTAAGCCTGATACAGGCTTCAAGTCGTTTTCACGACCCCTTCCTCAACGCTCACCTTCTGAACGACGGAGCTCTGGTGCACATACTCCTGAAGGGGGCGACGCAGAGCACGCGACTTATGCCGAGCCATTATCCGAAGGTGAAGGAGATGAACACATGGACATAGCGCCTGCACGTGATGAAGGCGCACGCGTAGGGCTTGCGAATGCGCAAGCGGCCGACGCAATCGCAGACCGTGAAAAGCACCTAAAGGAACGTGCGCAACAGCCAGGGCCCTCACGTGCCCTTAGCAGCGAGTGCCTGCCAATATTGCCTGCGCCCCCAACTACACCTGCTCCGCGACCGTTACAAAGGTTGCGAACACTGTCAATCGACCCCCTTGTGCCATCATCTGCGTTCGACGAGAGGTTCAAGGATCGACTACGCGCCGTCAAACGAGCCCACGAAGAGAGCGAGGCGAACGAAGCGCAAACGAGCCCCAACGAGATTGGAAATGACCGAATACTGACGCGTGAGTGGCGCGCACCGTCGGGCAAGCGCATCGCCGTACCGGTGCGTATTGAACCAAAGGTGTACTTTGCCACCGAGCGGACCTTCCTCGTGCGTGTCCACCTCCTGCTCCTTCCTCTTTCACTCTGATCTTTTTTTTCTCCTCCTAACGTCTCACAGAGTTGGTTGCACTTTGCCATTTACATCGGAACAATTGCGACCACGCTGCTGAATTTCATTCCGCCAGATGACAAGGGTGGACTCCTCTGTGCAGCTCTGTTCACATTCGCCGCGCTGCTCTCAATTCTTTATTCGGCCGGTATTTTTGTGTACCGTGCGCTGCGATTGCGCAGACGCCGTGCGGAGGGTTTGTACTACGACAAATACGGCCCAACCATACTTTGTGCTGTTCTAGCTCGGTGCAATGGTGACGAACCTCGTGTTGCGACTCTTGGAGATCGCGGAGGATTGACTTCGGTCACTAGCCACTTCTTTGGCAGAAATGGAGAATGCTGTGGATCTTCTATTGGCTCGTATCTTTCGTTCCTTGGGCCGGCATCCACCTCCTCTTAATTTCTGTTTCCATAGTTAAGTTATCACAAGTTTTGCAATAGCAGTCTGCTCTCAACCCAACCTGCTTGCATTGTCGCGTCAAGGGTATTTGGAGGGATAAGTCATATGACACTTAGAAAGCATATAACATAAGGCGCCAGGTGTCGATTCTTGTGAGACCCTCAGATCCTTTTACCCTAATCGGCGGAGATTCTGCTATAGAGTGCAAAGTGGACTGGCAAACGGAGGCGTTGGATTCCAATAGTCCTCAATGCCCGAGATGTAATACTCCTCAATTCGAGCGGGAAACGATGGTGCGGAGTCCGAGGAGGTGGCGTAGTCGATCAACGTCGGTTCTAGTCCATGGCTTCGTCGATATGTTGGCCTTCGTGTGGACTCTTGTGACTAGGACGTCCCCATTCAGAACTTGGTCTGGGACGTAGTAGTGAAACTTTGTTCTTATGTGCTTTGCGTGTGAGTGCCATACTTGGTCCTTGAAGCTTGGAGCCGCGTCGTCGTCGGCAGTAGATCGTCCTCGGATCTGTCCGTGTG
The DNA here is from genome assembly GCA_025769875.1 of Russula earlei. Taxonomy (NCBI): domain Eukaryota; kingdom Fungi; phylum Basidiomycota; class Agaricomycetes; order Russulales; family Russulaceae; genus Russula; species Russula earlei. Next base: position 41,776 of record JAGFNK010000206.1, on the reverse strand, counting down.
AATTGGGTTTGTGAATATTGGGCGGGGTTGTTGGAGTGTGCGATGGATTCCGCCGTAGCAGGAGCTGTCAGCTACCGCGCGTTGCTTTCGAGATATCGCTCCAGGTCCCAAGTTGAAACGGTATCCTGCAGCGGAGCGACTCGTTGTCGATACAGCTTTCGAAATCAAAGTCGGAACATCCTGTCAGTTCTGTGCCACACAGTGTGAGTGACATCGTGCGAGTGCCCTTAAGATGGCGCACAAGACTCGTTATGGCCGCCGACCAGTGTTCCTGAGTGTGATATGGTGCATGAATGACGCTAGTTTACCGACAGCGTATGCAACGTCGGAACGTGTGGCGTTGGCCACACATAGATTAGGTTACCAACGAGTGCTTGGAATGGTGTGGCATCCCGCCAGGTAGTTTGGTGCCTCGTCGTAGTTGTAAGCCTGGGACCATTTGGCAAGTCCGCATCCCGTGGACAAAAGCACATACTCGGGTCATGTATTTATCAGGACATACAGATACGAATCATATACCTACAATCGCCTTGAAAGCTTCATAACACTTCAGAATCTCACGCCTGTTGTCCAGAGGCTTCATCCCTTCACTAAGCCGACGGGCAGGACGAGGAACAGGCGGATAGCAATAGGTCACGCAGGTGACCTCTGGAGGATAGGTCCCATGGCGAATGTGAGTTGAGAGAGATTGGGTCACGGGGATTTTGAAGAACGAGGGCGACGTGCCGACCATGACGATACCAGGAATGACCTGAGAGGAACAAGCTCTCAGAACAGAGTCAACGATCACGAAATCCCTCGCCTTTTCCACGAAAGGAGGAAGTCCAACGGCGTCCCTTTGGATGTTATTCTCGTTGAAGGCCGCGACTGCCTCTGCCACCAGCTGGGCTCGCGCATTGACGGGCTCCCGGTTCTCTAACCGCCTGTCTTCCTGGACGACAAGAAGAACATCGTTCCGAGAGCGATCGACGATACAGACATCGGTCCTTTGCGCGCCTGGATTCGCCACAGATAAAGAGCTGGAGGTCAGCCCGCGTGCGGGCCACTCGTTCTCGATGAACATAGCCCAGAGACCTGAAGAGTTCGACGACAAAATCATCCACGGCGGTTCGTCACCCTTTTGGGGCATCATGGCAAGGTCCAGTAAGGTGATCAGCTCTGCGTGGCGATCATTTCGCATGGGGGCAGCGTCGGCGATAGTGAGCAGCTCCTGATCGACAGAGGGTTGTGGCAACTCCTGTGACACGAAAGGTCGTCGGTGACTTTCTAAGAGACGGATCTGTCCTCCTCTCCACCCTACCTGTAAACCAAAGAACGGAAGGGGTTCCACCTGACTGAGGCTGATGTGATACGATTCCAGGTCGTTGAGCGTCCACTCACTGCCGGACTTGGCGGAACGGACTGGGATGAGGTTGGCCATGAGTTGTCGGCTCGGCTTGAAACCGCTTGGAGCCGAGCTTGAGCCGTATGTGAGCCGAGGTAAGCCGTTGAATGCTCAATTTGGAGAGTCTTTTCTGCCCCTCTGCGAGCACTTGTCCCTTTTGAAGGCTCATCGGTATGCAGGCTTCCTAGCACTTGCAGTGTTGCACACTATTAGTATAAGGGGTGCTGTCTGGCTGGCCACTGAATCACGCGCGCGCCACCTGGCATCGCCTGCAGTCGCAGCCGCTGAGTAGCACCGTCATCTGCCTCACGGTTGCCATTCCATCTTTGACACATGCAGACCCGACAACTTGATCTCAGGTGCATATGCAAGCGTCTCGGCTTCTTGCATCTCAATTACCAAGCAGTCTTCACCACAGCAGTCTCAAGACACTTTTGCAAAGCCCCGGAGACATTCTGGTTGGGCGCGAGAAATTGGTCGTCCTCCTGACCAAGACCCCCCCCCCCCCCCCGAGTGCCGGACGACAGAGTCGTGCATCTCGATGTGTGCAAATTGAAAGGTACTCTGTCGGTGGTGATCGCAACAACTCGAAGTTTGTTTTTCGTGGACTGTAGAGGGCCTCGCGCGGTTCCTTGCTCCTCACGTCCTCGTCCACGCTCCCGCATCGCGCTTGCAGAACCAGACCCTGCGTCTCGAGGGACATGCGTTAGGATTGGCCGAGAAACCACGATGTTCACCGTCCCAAAAAAAAAAAACTGAGACACATTCGGGAGGACTGGACTGTCAGTCAGCGTAAGACGAGGGGCGAGGCGAACGCAAATTTTAATTTATTTTTATTTTCTTCCTGTCGTCCTTTCGTCCGTCCTCGGGATTTGTCACTGATCCGGGAAACAATGAGCCGTTCGTTCGAGACGACGGCAACATGCCAGCGGCCATGAGCGCCGCACGTTTCAAACGAGTTCGCCGAGGGCCCCTCCCCCCCCCCCTCCCCCTGCGTTTTACCCGGGTGGGATCCATGTGGGCTCAGCAGCAGCCCCCTGGGAGTTGTTCTCTTTCTGAACTGCCCATGTCAACTCGGCTGCCGGCCGCCGATCAGGTTGATACCGTTGGTCGCAGTCGCAGGGTCCGGAATCTATCGGCAGCAGGTTCTCGAATGCGAGCCTACCAGGTCTTCGACATGCCGGCAAGCGAGGGAAGGCTACGCTGGAGAAACTCCGATTGATTGGGCCCCTCCGATGTTCGCTCACTGACCTCCTCCGCGGTGTCAACAACTTCTTGAGTCTGAGTGTTTACCTGGCAGCCGGCAATGGCCGATCGTTTAGGGGACTTTCTCTTGGCATCATCTCTTGGCAGTCATATAGACTAAACTTTGTGTGACGGCCGTCTCTTTGTCTTTGTCTTCGTACATTGGCATGTATTATATGGTAATTCTAGGAACGTGGTGCAGAAGGGAAAGAGACGAGGGCAGTGTGAGCGCAATGTGAAAGAAAGAAAAAGTCCACAACTGAATAGATACGCAAAACCGTCTAGGCGCGGCAGCTTGGAAACAAAAGTTCGCATGCACTTCGAGCGCAAGCGTTCCCATGGCAGGTCAAGTGAAAAAATTTAGGAGAGAAGGACGAGAACGGAGATAATTTCGGGGTTGAGGCCTGCCAAAAATAAAAGTGACTTGCTGTACTAACATAATAATCGTCGGCAGGGGGGGGGGGAGTGTTCAATTCATCGGATCAAATCGTCGTTAACGCGGGCCGTAAACATTACCATACCCCGCCTGCGGTCCTGGCGACACCCTCCCGCTCGTATATGGCGGGGCCCTCAGGCCGGGAGACGCGCGCCCGCCAAAGTCGGGGCCGTAGGCTCCCTGCTGCGGGCCAGGTGACGCACGCCCGCCGAGGTCGCCGCCGTACGCCAAACCCGGACCGGGCGAGCGACGGCCGGCGAGCTGCGTCATCGGGATCGCCTCGCCCGTGACGGCCTGGTCGAACGTCTGGGGGACGGGCCCGCGGTACGGGTCGTAGAGCGCTCCGTTCGGGTCGTCCCGGAACGGCTGATTGGGGTCGAGGTGTGGCAGCGCCGGGACGGCGTACGGATCCGCGTACCGGTCGCCCTGGAGCTCGGTCGTCGAGTTGGCCGCGGAGGGCGCGTACCCGATCGAATTTCGGCCCATCCGCAGCGGTATCGAAGCCCGAGCCGCCCGTGCGGTTCGTTGGCAGGGGGACGGCGGTATCGTGTGCGTTGAGCTCCGGCCACTTGATCTCCTCGTCTGTGGTTTGACGGGGGGGGGGGGGGTCGAGGGATCATCAGCATCGATGCGTGGGATGGTAACGGAGGGAAGCATGGACGGTTCACGTCACGTACTATCGTCATAGCCGCCCATCCGCTTCCGTGTGAACTTCCACACGAAGAAGCCGATTATGCCAAGCACAGCAACGCCGGCGGCGACGGAAAGTCCGATGATGGTCGAGCTTGAGACGCTAGAGCTGCCACTGGGCGAGCTCGAGCTGCTGGCCGAGGTCTGCGAGGGAGCGGCCGAGTTGCTCTGCCGGTCGGAGACAATGATTATGCTGGTGATGACCTGGCCGACTTGATTCGTCGTGACAAGGGCAGAGGTGATGGTCGACGAGGGCCCTGCAGAGCTGGCTGGTGCATTGGGGGGAGTGGTGGTCGTGGTGGGGTTGGGGTTGGGGGTGGTGGGGGTCGGCGCTGCTGCTTGTGTAGTTTGTTGCTGCGAGGTGACTTGCTGCTGCGCCTGATGTGGAGGTCGGCTGTGCCTGCGGGGTTGACGACGCAGGCGTGGCACTTGTGGACTGTGCCTGCGCCTGCGACGTCGACGACTGGAGCTGCCGAGGTTGCCGTTAACTGTGTTGGCAAGCTGATCAATGGAGAAGACGATGCCCCTTGGCGGGGAAGCAAGACGTTCAGCACTGGGGAATCGTTTGCAAGCGCAAGATTGCCGCGAGGCACGAGGACAAAAATGAGGAAACAGACGAGGGTGGCCAATAAACCAAAAGGCCGCGTGCTCACTCCCGCCTGCATCTCTGGTTGATAAAGAGGGAGAGGGAGAGGGAGAGGGGGGAAGAAGGTATGGCAGAACGAGAGAAAGAGAAAAATAAGGCCAGCGCTCGAGGCGAATCAGCGGTGTCGGTGTTGATTCCCCCGACGTGTGGCAGTGGCAGTGTGAAAGTGACAGCAAGCGAGATGCCAGGACGCTCGCCTCGCCTGCGTGCATACGACAAAGTGCCAAATCGCACAGCGTTTTTATCTCTTCGCAGATAAACCTCCATTTTCAAGCCAGCCTGACCCCGCCTACTATTACAGTCGTCGTGAAGAGCGAAACGCGCCCGAAGACCGGTGTTTATAGATGGGGATATCAGATAGCGTACGGAAATGAGGGGGTAAGTATCGTATCATACTGTAGACGAAAACTGAACGAGCGATCATTCCGGGCATCGTCATATCATATAAGAACGGCCAACGAATCACACACAGTATAGCCCAAAATTTGGCCGAGCAGAGGAGGAGAGAAGACGAGCCTGTCCGACCAACTGTTGGTAAATCGACCTTCTCAATCTTCATCCGGAATTTCGCCAGCTACGACCAGATGTGTTGTGGAGGACGTAAAGGAAGGCCCTCCTTGAAGCATTTTCACCACGTCTTCTAGCTCTTCGCCAATGGCTGGGCTTTGCGATTTAAATTCGTCCAAGCTTGCCTCGGGTTCCGTCGCTCTCGACGCTGCCTCAGGGTCGTGTTCCGATGCAGCTTCAGCTTCTTTCTCATACACAGAGTGTTCTGCGTCTCCCTCACCTGGAGGAGCGGATGGCTCCGATGGGACGTCTCCTCTCCAATCTGGATTGCCCTCCGCAGTCAGACTTTGTGGTGACTTCGCCACCGGGGCAACATCCGATTCCGCCGCGGCAACATCTCCTTCCGGTGTCGCATCTTCGTGGCCCTGCTCGTCATAAGCCCGTTCTTCGTGTCCCACACTTTCGGCGTGGCTATCCTCTATTCCCTGTGAGGGCTGTTCTTCCTCTACAATAAATCCAGGCTGCTCCTGTCCAGTAGAGTTGTCTCCTTCAGTGCCACCATCAGCCTCTTCATCTCCTACTGCGTCCGCTTCCACACCAGCAACCGCAGCTTCGGCAGGGTTAGCCACAGTGACAACAGCGGCCTTCTCCGACCGGGTATGAGCTCCACCGCGCGCAGTAGCAGCAGCACGCGAGGGTACGCCCGTCCCTTGCTTGACTGTTGTCCCACGTCCGGGCGGTGAAGGCCGCGGAGGCGTATCGGCGTTGGCAATCGTGCGGACTTTACTGGCCGAAGCAGCAGTGGGCTTGCTCAACCGCGATAGGTCGACTTTGCGCGGAACGCTTGGAGGGGGTGGGGGTAGTGGGGCGCTACGCGTCTTGGCCAGCGACGCGGCAGTCGGGGCGAACAGGCCAGCCCTGGGTATCGGAGGCCGAGGAACGGGAACAGATGGCGCACCCTGGGCGGCGGCGGCAGCGACAGATGCAACTGCAGCTGTGTTCCTCGATGATGGCGTCTTTGGACGTGAACTGGGTGTCTTTGGACGAGGTGTGGTGGCTGCAGATGTCGTGGGAGGCTTGACGGTGGTAGTGGTGCGGGGGAGCGTGGATGGTGCGCTGCGAGTGCCCGTGCCCTTTGAAGGCGTGCGCGGCGTGGGCGTTTTGGAGTGTGCGGCACGGGCAGCGATGGTTGCCGCTGCGGTGTATGAACGCCCGCCTGCGCCGGGGGAAGACGTAGATTTTGAGGGAGACGATGGCGCTTTGGCAGGTTTCGGTGATGCCGTGGTTGAGGGGCGCGATGTGGAAGCAAATGTGCGGGGTTTGTTCGCCGGCGCAGGAAGGACGTGAGCTGGGACTGGGGACGCCTGGGCTGGCGTGTCATGCGCGTCGGCGGTTCCTTCGCCGTCATCAACCGTCGACGGAACGTTGTCGCCGGGAATGGCGGCAGACTCTAAAGTGTGCACTCCCTCAGGGAGTTTACCGTCGGTGGATGCCGGTACTGAGGTGGCATGTATGCTGTGTAATGGCGCAGACGACGACGACGACGACGATGTTGGCGGTGGGAGGTTGCTGGGACTAGTTTCATTTGTACTGGCACTTGCACTTGCACTTGCGTTGCCGTTTGCGTTGATGGGAGGCGGCCACTCGCGGGCGATGCGCTGCTCTTCTTTAGCGGGATCGCCAGTGTTATTGGACGTGGCACTGGCGGCACGCGATGGTGGGCCTGAGAGGGTAGGCTGACGCTTCTGTTGCTGCTCGAAGCGCCCGATGAGGTTCGCAACAGATTGACGTGGTCGCTCGTCGGGCAGTGGCCTACAGGCAGCCGCAACGATCAGAGGAACAAATGGCATAATATTTAGTGAAAAGGGACTTACATCTAAGAGGAGTAAAGATGTACTGTGGAAAGAGAAGAGGAGGACACGCAGTTGCTGTGGTCTCGCGTGGCTGGCTGTCCACATGACCGAAAAGGTAACTCCCAATTCGAGACACCCGAGCGACGACTCGTCTGTCTGTCAGAGAGCATCGCATGGAAATATACTTCATTTTCGTGCCAGGGTAATGTGTACGAATACAGCGTATGTCTATGTACGGCCAAAATTGTAAGCCAGTCTAAGTGCGATAAAAACATAAAATGAAAGCTAGGTACGATTGGTTTGAAACAATCTTTGGGTCATAAAATAAAATTGCATAAAAAAGGAATGAATTATGGATGGCATTTTATATCGTGTCTGGGTGGGATTGGTGATAATAGAGACAAGGAAGAAGCTTGCATGGCTGCCTCCATGTGTTCCGTGATGCCGTCGAGGAGACGACGCCACATGGGTTGATACATACGGTCTTGCGCTTCAAACAGTGCCGAGGGACACACATGCATATCCACGTATGTCATGCACACGCTTGCGGCAGCACCACCAATCAAAATAGAGTGAGTTGACGAGACTCATGGCGACGAGGTGGGCAACCAATGCGCGAAAAAGGTCAACTCTGATGCATTGGAATACGTTATCTTGGAGTCAGTGGCCTCGATGCCGCCCCAAGTATTTTAAACACAGGATCATCGCGAGGAGTGTCTGGGTGGACTTCGAACTGATTTTCCCAGAGGTCAGCAGATGACCTTGATGGATCAAAGCCAGCAGGATCTGAGAGCGAACCCATAGTACGGGGCTGCCACGTCGAAGAGGCAACAAAATGGGAAGTCACCAACGTAGGAAACACAGCCAACAGTCCCGAACTATAAAAAAAAATGAGGGATCAACGCTGAGATTCTGTAAATCAACCAGTGGCACCTACACGACATGTGGATGCTCTGATTCAGGTCCCGCCGAGCGACTCTTGCCGACAAACGATGATCCCCGCATACGGCCACCGCGGAGTTTTGCGAACGTACTCAAGTTGTCGCGTACCTGTTCCTGCGCAAACGAAAAGCCAGGCTCCGCATCCGGGAAGATCGTTGGGGGTGCCTCCGCCTCCGGTTTGGGTAGCAGTCGTACCTTCTGGAAGACACGCTCGCAAGGCTTGTTGGGGATGAGGCGGATGACGGCACCAAGTGGGATCGAGACGGCACCAAGAGCAAGGGAGATGGCCCATTCTCTTCCACCCATACGGGCGACTTGAAAGGCCGCGCCACCAACGAAGCAGATCAGGACTTGAACAGCAATCTCTGTTTAGGGAACTTAGATACGATGAGGAATCAGATCCGAAAGAGGTGACAGACCAATGGAACTGATGGCCATGAAATACCAATTCTTCAGAACACCCTCGAATACGTTCAAATTCTTGTCCAGGCGGCGGCTATTGAACGAGTTGCAAATCTGGGCAAATACATACGCATTGAAGACCAGTGTCTGGACAATCGCGTCGTTGCGCTTCTTCCGCGTGGAATCGTTGACATGATGGAATCCAAGAATTCGTGAGCCGAAGTAATTGAAAATGAGGATGACGATGATCTGATAGGTCGATTGCCCAACGATCTGTTTAAGCATGTCAACGGTAAACAGCGGGTCCGTTTTTTTGGCGGGCTTGCGGTTGAGCAGGACTTCCGAGGCAGGGTCCGTCGCAAGCGCAAGCGCGGCAAATGTGTCCATGATGAGATTGATCCAAAGAAGCTGCACAGCACTGAGGGCTCCCTGTTCTCCTGATGACGAAATGGCGGTAATAAATGTAATGACGACGGCCGTCACGTTGGTAGTGAGCTGAAATTGAAGGAACTTGCGCACGGCGTCATTCACACACCGGCCCCACATGATAGCTTTGACGATCGATGAGAAATTGTCATCCATCAAGACAATGTCCGATGCCTCCTTGGCTACCTCGGTTCCTGCGATGCCCATAGAGAACCCCACGTCGGCGGTCTTGAGAGCAGGCCCATCGTTGGTGCCATCCCCAGTGACGCCAACAATGTTCCCACGCTCCTTAAGCGCTTCAACGAGGAGTCGTTTATCGTCAGGCGAAGACCGTGCAAGGACTTGCAAGCGCGGCACAATGGCTTTCATGACATTGGGCGGGAGCGCGCGGAAGTGCGGTCCTTCCATGATAACGCCTCCGGAAGTGTAGATGTTGCATTGCTGCGCGATCGACCGAGCAGTGAGCACGTTGTCTCCCGTACACATTGTCACATGGACGCCAGACATTTTACATTTGATCACAGCCTGTCGGACACCTTCTCGAAGAGGGTCTTCAATGCCGACAATGCCAATAAGCGTGAGATCAACGGCTAAATCGTTATAGTCAACCTGTCCAGGCTAGTCAAATGGCGAGCTTTCCAACAAGGAAAGGTTCTCTCACCTCCCCATCATCCATCAGTTGCGCGTTCCGTGGGGGCCAGTGCCTGAAGTCCCGATAACATAATGCGATGGTGCGCAGGGCCTGAGAGGCGTAGAATGTGATCGTCCGCAAAATGTTGTCCTCTTCGGGCTCCCTGATTGTGGCCGTCTCGACCTCACTGACGCCTGGGATGTCGTTCGCTCGTTCACGATATACAACCACACGGCGTATGCACTTTCGCGTAAGTATTTCGCTGGCTCCTTTAATGTACAGGCGGTGGATACCGTCCGGAAGTCGCACGACGCACCCCATTGACTTGCGATTGCTCGAAAATGGGATCATTTGAATGAGATTAGCGGCATCGCGTGTGACCTTGTAGTTTGCCCAACCCAGAGTCTTGGCAAACTTCAGCAACGCCGTCTCCGTCTTGCTTCCAACAAACATAGGTGCGCCCGTTTCTGGATCCACGTCTTCAAATGCTGTCGAGTTAATGGCAATAGAGGCGTTAAAAAGTTCAACTAGCTGAGGAGAGAGAGCAGCATTGAGATCGGATAGATCGATAGCCCAGTCCCTCGCATTCGAACCGCCCCTTGCTTCATTGCCTGCCCTTGTTGGGTGCTCTTCAAGATTCCGGACAAATTTGACATGAACACCGACAGAGCCGGCGACGACGGACATCTCGTTCTGAGTGAGAGTCCCAGTCTTGTCGGTGCAGATGACTGACGCGTTTGCCATGGTCTCACATGACCCAAGCACACGGACTAATAAGTTTTCGTTTGCCATTCGCTTTGTCGCGAAGGCCAAGGCCAATGTGACAGCAAGGGGAAGTCCTACGGTTGACAGGTGACGTCATGAGCAGAGCTCTAGATAAGGGGTGTCGCAAATACCTTCAGGAACCGCGACGACCACGATGGTCACAGCGATGACCAGGATTTGGACGAAGAGACTACCTTTCTCGCTCGAGGTCCTTCAATTCTTGAGGGTCAGTGGATCGCAGTTAAATGAGATAAATAGGACGTTGGTATCACCTTTGGGGGTTATTTGTAGCGACTTCAACGATGAAACGAATTAAGAGGAAGACAAAAAGGAGCGCGCTAGCAATGCTTCCGATCTTCGCGATGACCTCGGCAAGACGGTTCAACTTGACCTGTAAAGGCGTATTCTCTGAATCACCACGCAAGGCTACAAGCCACTGCATCGTCAGAGAACATAAAAGAGGAACAAACAAGTGACAAACCCATCATGACACGACCATGGAAGCTTTTCGTCCCAACCGCAATGACCAGGTACGAGCCAATCCCTTCGCTGACCTTGCTTCCGCTGACCAAGAAGCAGTCCGTGTGGCCGAGTAAATCCAAGCCTGAAACTTTGATGTTCCTTTGAGAACCGCGGGTACTTTCAGCGTCACCAACAGAACTGTCAGGATCGAATTCTGCCAGCCGTCTATCCCTGAGTGCAATACACTCCTGATAGGAAAGCTTCTTGATCATGTCTGATTCGCCCGATGCGCCAGACTCGTCACAGCGCACATTATGACCAGAGAGGAAGACGCCATCGGAAGGAATTATGTCGCCTGACTCGAGTCGTACAACATCACCCACGACAACATCGTGTGCATCGATCAGTTGTTCTCGATCATCACGGACGACCCTAACGAGACGTTCGTCCTTTTTCTCGTTGAGCGCCTTGAACTGTTTCTCCTTTTGCCAGTCGTTCAGCGATCCCACGAGCACGACGATAAGAACCGCGACAAGAATAGTGAACTCCCTCAACCCAATCCACAGGGGGATCGCCGTTAGGACGTTTCGTGCCAAAGTCCTGGAAGAGGCCTAGAGCGAGCGATATTAAAGCGGCAATCGACAGAATGATCTGTGGAAAAGTGGCCATCATGTTCAAGAGCTGGAAAGACTGGTCTCTTTCTTTCAACTCACTAAGACTTTGTCCTGAAGCGCCAGCCACATTATTTTGAGCAGGGTCTTGCTCGGGCGCGGTGGAATGACGTTCCGACCAAATATTCGTTGTCTGTCCTCAACAGACATTCCGTATGTGTCTTCCGAAAACTGGGGGGCGGCAGATAAGCTTACGCCCAAGGCATCTCCAAGGCTAGCTGTGCCCGTGAGCCCTTCAGGGACACCGGACGGAGACGGTGATCGTGATGTCCGGCTTTGGCGGATCCTTGTCTGTGTCTGTGACGCGGTACTCCTTGGGACCTGGAAAATTTGGATCAGGTGACCGGTGATGGCTTGATGCGATCCCAGCTTTGATTGTTAGACCGCGAGTAGGATGCGTCCCAAGCCCACGAAGGAGTGCATTGACGCCGCCCATGCCTTCGAGGGTCTCCAAACTCTTCGGGTCAACAAGACTCGCGAGCTGGAGTGGCTTGAATGCGAACGGATGGACATTCAAGTCGGTTTCTTGTTTGAGATCCAGCACGACTGGGCGTGCAAGTTGAGGTCCATTGCGCTTGACGTCTGCATTATCCCCTCTCTGTCCGTCATTCCTCGTTGTATCAGAGCCTGTATCGGTCTCACGACTGGGAGATGGAGAAGGGTGCCGGACGCGATGTAGAGTTCTTCTGAAGAAACCGGTTGCCGATGGAGGACGCGAGCCCGCATCTGAGGCAACTTCCACGTGGGTATAGGTAGGAGAGGGAAGGATGCTCGTCGCGTCAGAGTGAGTGGAGGGCATTGGAGTGAGAGGAACACTCGAGCTATCCTCTCCATCACGTTCAGTTGAGCTACTGGCGATACTCGATACGGTACCGATGCTAGGCTTTCGGCGATGACCGCGAGGGGGGGGAGCAAGATACAAGGTGGACAATCCATCGTGGTCCTCAGGATGATTGTCACGCAAAGCCGTCGAGTTTACGAAACGAATAGAGCCCGAAGAGTGCGCAGAGAGCGTGGGAGACGGTGGCGGTTGCGATGATGACGGCTCAGAAACACCCAAGGCAGAGGAGCCAATGACATCTAGAGAGTTCCGGGCGGGCCTCAGAGTCGGGGGAGGGGGAAAGAGATAACCCTGGTTAGCCGTCGGGGACGTGGCGTGAAGGGAGGGGGAGGGGGGCAGAAATGAGGTATCGGAGGATGCGGAGGGAATGGTGCTGCGTAGGGAGGAGATGGAATTATTGTCGTCCTGTACGCCGACTACAGCAATCTGAGGGATACTGAGATCGTCAGACGCCATATGGAATACCACGGGGGGGTTGGGGGAAAACGGCGAAACTATAAGAGGAGAGAGGGATAAAAAAACCCTACAATGTACGAGGCTGTGCCGTTGACCTACGCGCGCTTGACTGCTATGTGGCGTCTATTTCTTTTTCAACCATTTCCAATCTTGGGACCCTCCACACCCCAATTTGTGGATCTCGGTCCCTGTTTCTCTTCATTGACGGATTGTGTTTCTGCATAAAAATGCAATCCCTTTGCCTTCTTCTAATCCTTTTCCCGTCACTTTTACCACCCGACGCCAAGCCCTGCCAAGCCTTTTCTATCCCCACGTCACTCGTCACGTGGCGGCGGTCAGGCAGCTGCACGGATCATGCGTGTGCTCCAGCCCTCCCAGTCCAAAGTGCCAGTGCCCAGGCCACCGATGGTGCTTCACTTCTATCGCAGCACTCTCCCTCTCGAGCTTTGCTGGTACAGCCTCCATACCAGGAGGACGTTCCGCGGTTTCCATTCTCAGCCCGAGGGCCCGCATTCTTTCAATACTCTGCTCGATACTTCTGCTCGAAATATGGAGGCGGCCAATTATACCTCTATGTGGGGACTACTACACTACCTGCTGATCACGTCCACTCGAGTTGCCTTTCTGGTTGTCATCATTCCAAAGCATGTCACGTTCTTGCGCCGACTCGTTCGTACCAAGGACACAGCCTTTTATATAATTGCAACCGCGCCGCTGGCACCATGCTAGTTTCGGCTGGATGAATTCGTGCCATTTTGATTATCTATCGGTTCTTGGAAGTCGCCTTGGCGCCGATACTATATCACAATGCAGGACGCCATTGTATGCTTGTTGTTGACCGTATGACGTCTCAGGGATCGGTAACGCCAGCGCAGCATGATCGGAACATCTTCGTCTCACTTCAGTTCTTTCAGCCATCGATTAATCCTGTTTCTCAGATCTTCCGACAGATGGAACCTGGAAGACAATGGTCCCATCATCTCCATTTGGAAGAATCGGTGCGCACATCCTTATGGGCCAAGCCGCGGATATACGCTGTTGGCTAATCCAAGTAAAACCGAGGCTATGTGCTCATGCTCATGTGAGACATTGGGCGCCGTATTGGGCGCATACACAAGAGCGTAAGTGGATGGAAACTTATGCTATGTACCGCCTTTTTTTTTTCATCTACAAGTGCACCTTTAGCCCAATACCGCACGTGGTACGACAACTTTTGCAGTCCCCGTTTAATCAGCTCTTAATCATCTTCATCGGCAGGCTTACGAATGTCGGCATGGCGTTGTGGCCGAGCCTGCCGCATACTTGGTGCGATCTGCAGGGGCGTGTGAGGTGAGCGGGACTGCTTCCGCGTCGATTTCACGACCAAAAAGATTGCAAGACCGCTAGTACTGCTACTGCTACTTGGGATGAATCTGTGGCTGTATGTGCGCACCGTCTGCTACCATGCCGAGTAAGGCGATCGTACACCGCTTCGTATGATTGAATCGAACCAATCACCACGCGTTTTAGATGCATCGCAGACTTGCTACGCAGTGCGGCCTTGGTAATGCACTACGTCTCTTTCTGCACTCCAAGTCTCTCCCTGTGCCTCGGACTCCAACCAATTCCGACACCCGCAGTTGTGGCTAGAAGCCCAGCCCCCCATTTCACTCGAAACGAAGAAGTGGTGCTCCACTGAACAGCAATGCTGGAGCAAGGAGGAGGCGGATGTCTGTGCTCAAGGTATAGCGTGATCGATGGCGATTGCCATCCGCCCGCGGTCTCTGGACTCTGACATCTCTCTGACAACCGTTGCGGACGGGATTGGATAAGAGCGGGTGTGTCGTCTCGCGGAACTATGGAGCCGTTCTTTGCGGAGTCGGATGTGTGTCAAAATGCGACCGTCAGCAAAGGAGGTAGGGTGCAGTGTCGCGGAATCCTGCTCGCACAGCCAAGAGGAGCCGAGCATATGCTCTTGCGCGTTCTGGATGTGGCCACGGTGCGTATTGGCCGAAAAAAAAAAAGTCTGGACAGCTGCTGCGGGGGGGGAGGTGGATTTTACCATAGCTTTACACATGGCAGGAATCCAACGCAGGTGCCCTGTTTCGCGTTTTTCACATTGGAATACGCTGGAACTCGAAGCGACCGTGACTCGCTTTCTCATGTTGTCGTCGCCCTCGCTCGTTATCATCACCGACTTGTTCATTCCCGATTCGGAGCTTCTGTGCCCACCCCACTCCTGCTCCAGAACCAACAATCTAAAAATCAATCGACGGTGTCCGATAGACGCCGAAAGTCTCAGCTTTTTCTGTTCGGCTCTCTTGAAATCATGAGGACTCTCAGATTCGTGCCGGTTTCCCGTGGGCTGTGCAGCTTGACGTAACGGGAGTTGACACGTAGTCACACGTCAACGAGGACGTGTGGATCTCACCTCACTCATCGTGCGGTTCCACTCAACAAAAATTGCGGTTCATACTAGGTGGCCCGGCGCAATTATGTGGTGCTAGTAGGACTGCGGCGCAGCGGAAAGATGAGAAGGAAGGCGTTGCCGCCCAATCAAGCAAGGCAAAGGCACCAAGCGGAGAAAGAAAAAAAAAACGTGACTTTCCACATTTGGGCATGCCAAGACGTTTGCCAAGACCGAGGCTGTGTCGAACACTTGCTCGCTTCACGCATCCTCCTCTCCATGGCCCGCCGAGAATAGAAACGGTAAAAACACAACGAGCAACGGGTAATGGGTTCGATATCGAATAGGGCAGAGGCGGGTCGGCTGACAATACTGTATCACCGGATGGCATTCAACGGCACCTCGGCTCTGGGTCGTCGGGTCCGCCGGAGACCGCTACCCCTGGGCATTTATAGTTACGCCGCCGGAGGAACGAGGTGGGATGATGCGTTGCGGCGAGCCCGAGGCGTGTGATGCACGCGGCTGCGGCATGCCTCTGGCCGAAAGAGTCGCCGTGCGACCGAGCAGTGCGGGATCATTCCTCCCGTGCGCACGGGCCATCAGAGTGATGGTGGAGAAAGAGCCCTGCCCTCGAAGGTTCGGGTGCTTCGATGTCCCTTTTTGCTGCCTCAGGCCCAAGGAGTTTCTGTCGGGCTTTGCAACCTGTCACGTCATTTTAATTTCTGTACAGTCTGTCATCGATGTCATCGTCTATCAAAGAAAGTACGTTGATGTGACGACCATGTGATGCTATTATCCCCTCCTTAAAAAGTAGCACAATTGCATGTATTCGGGCGTATCCCGGCGACAATCTGCCAAATAAGTCGCAATTTGCCAAGCCAAAGCGCACAACTAGTACTACCGCTGTACTGTCCCCTGCTCAAGAGAAAAGATTAGCATATCGGGAGATAAGAGTGCTCTGACCGTTGCCACTGTCCGGCTGGGGCCGACATTAATGTCCAGTTCGGGTTACCTGGCGCACAACGCACGCTCAGCCTCTTCATGATGAACAACTATATGATTGTTGTCCTGTGGGAGTCCCTCCCAATGCCCGGACGTGCACACAAATTTGCAAGGCATCGTGAGAATCCCGCACGTCTTCCGAGTCGGCGCGAGGGGAAAACTCGTGCGTAAAGGCAGTGTTCACGTATGGTGAGAGGTAAAGGCCATTGGGACACGGTGAAATGAGCTCTTGGCCAAAAAAATATCAAGAATCAGGTGAGGTGGGAAATAGGTCATGAGGCTCCAGTCCCTTGGTCTGGGCAGGGCTCTACATCGACGACCAACACGAGTTTTCATCTTGAAGCGGCATCAACCGGTGACATTGTCGTCGCAGTGGCAAAATCAGTGTCTATCAGGAGTGAAGAGATCTTTGTGAAAGAGATACATCATGAAGAGGGGAAACATAGCCGTGTCGATCGACGATAAGGCATACCATACAAGTCTACATCGTCAACCGTGAGTAACTGGAAGGCGGAATGAAGCCCACCACGCACCAAAACCGAAGCTGACGATAGTTGGGGCGTAACGGATCAGCATCCTACGGAGCCACTTTGAGATTTTTTGGGGGATCACGCTGGGTCTGCACTTACCCCGACAGCGAGCTCTATGTCAGGAATCGTGTCACAGCCTCAATCAGCCCTTTCATCGCCTGGCCACCCCAGAAGTGCGACGCGCCAGGTATCCTCACCACCTCCAGCCCATCGCCTCCCCGTTCGGCGTACGAACCCTCGCCGTCCGCCTTCACCATCTGCCTCCTCGCGGCCCTCTCTATCCTCGTCTGTAGCAGCGACGTCGTCGTCGTCGTCGCCCCCCGCAGCCAGCCGACCCAGCGCCTCAGCCCACGCGTCGTACGCCTCCGCGCCCGTAAAATCGTCCGCGTTGCCCTGGACACAGCAACACGCGAGCGGTCGGCTGACGCACGAGGTCCTCGAGCGCGCGCTGGTACGTCCTCGAGCGGAGCGCAGTGAGCAGGGCACGCGGTCCCAGTGGGTAGGATATCAACACGTGTGCGGTGCGCAGCGGCGCGGGCAGCAAGGGGTGCATCGACGCGGTGAGGGCGCCGTTTGAGTATCCCTGGAAGAGTTTTGAGCAACGTCGACGTTTCGGTTGCCACTGGGGGGGGGGGGATTACGCACTACTGAGAACCACCTCACGCACATCGCCGAGCCTCTTGAGAGCATATTTCACCAGCTCGCGAAGGTCCTCCACCTCTTGCAAGCCCGTGAGAGATTTCCAACCCGACGAGAGCCCGACGCCGCGCGCATTGTAGCGCAAGACGTAGAATTTGAGATAGTGTGTGAGCGGGCGCAGGAGCGACCCGAGTATCCTGTTTCCCCAGTCCCCACAGCAAGGGAATCAAATCTCAGGGCGTGCGTGGTCTCTCGAGAAACGATGGCCTCGATAAAGAGACGCACGGATCGTCCATGTTTCCGCCGAGGCGCGCCCAGGGGTGCAGAAAGACGGCCAGTCGCTTTGCCGTCACGCCGCGCCCTTCGTCCATCTCCGTCACCGGGCCCGGAGGCGTCAACGACGCCTCGAGCTTGAGCCCCGAGGGCAATTGAATGATCTTCGGGAACGTCTCCGACAGTGGTCGTTCCAGGGCCGTCATGTTCGTCATGGCCAAGGGTTAGTTAGCCTGTGCGTGTCTCCTTGAGAGGAGTATACTTGTGCGGTTTGCTATTGCTATTCAGACGACGTCATAAGACACTGTCGGCACCGGCACTAGCTCCCAGCCCCGCACGTGATGCTGCCGGGACAAGGCCAGCTGCAACGCGTCCCTTAACGCGTCTCTCACACACTCGGAAACCGTCCGTCCGCCACCCCGACGCTCGCATCGCATCATGATACTCCCAGTCACCCTCCCTCTCCGATCCCCCCCGACTGGCCCCGTGCTCCCACCGGCCCTCGCCCAGCTGGGCTCCTCCGAGTTCTTCCTGCTCGAGCTCCAGGGCGAGCTCCAACTGTCCGGCGACAACCGGGGCCAGCTCGTCGGCCGTCTCACGATCGACCAAGACGGTAAGGTGCGTCCCCTGAGCCCTTTTTCTCTCCATCCACCATCCCAATCCTTCACCCTACCCCTCCCGTCCTTCGCGCGCCAAACCACACACGCCGTCCCTGAGGTTCTGACCCAGGCCCCCCCCTTCTTTTCGATCAATCACGGAACGTTCTTTTTTTTTTTTTTTTTCTCAGGTCAAGCCGACGTTGCGGATCGGCCACCACCTCTTGGAGGGCAAGATCGTGAGCTTGCCCAAGCCGCTGGCCCTGTTGCAGCGCGCGCGCGCGCCGCTACCACCAGCCCCTCTGCCCGACTCGTCCCTCGTGCGAAACGGGGATGGGGACGGGGGCGAGGACGTTGACATGCGATGCCATGGCTCCGGTGACGCAGAAGGCCGGAATGACAGCTCAACGCCAGTGGCGACGTCATACGCGATACGTACCCTCATACGCAAGAAAATCGTGTTCTCGAATCGCCCCACGCCGATCGTCGGCTTGAGTGCGAAGGTACCCTGATTTCTTGGTGGAAGGGAAGAGAAAACCCTTGCCGTGACCGGCGTACGAAATGCGTGGGTGGTGGTGTCCTCGTGAGAGAATAGACGACTGTACAAGGGTTTGTGGCAATGGTGTATGTAATGTACGCAAAAGAAGAGACTCTGCTCCATGTTCCACACAAATGGAGGCCGTCCAAGGAAGTCATTCACTGAACGACTTACTTGTACCTGACCCTCCCCGTCCTTATAGACCGCCAGCTAGCCCGCCCACACAGACAACCTGGTCTTTTGGTGTCATACCTGTGGCAGGCCGATGGGAGCTCAAAAATCGCCCGGAGCTGTTTTCCGGCCGCAGACAGGTTCCGGTTCCGGGCCTGCTGACAGCTCACAAAAAAGAAATTTCCCAGTGGCATCTCGCGCGCTAGTCGTCGTGAATCCACTTTCCACTCATGAGGATGACTAGAGAACCCCTGATTTTTTTTTTTTCTTCTCCTGCGTTGACAATAGGTACATTGAATTGGATTTGACTAATCGACGTTTCAGCCATCTCGAATTCTTGTGGGTCCAATGAACATGGCACCATGCTGGCATGAGAGCTTGCCCAAAACTGCCCAGGCTTTCCTGTCACAGAACATCATGTAGTCGCAGGGCTGAAAGCAGTGATGAGGTGGTTATCGTGTCGTCGTGGTAGAGGGTCGCTCGTACCTCCATTTCCGCTTGCATAGGCAAATTACAACACCGGACTGATCAGGAATCTTCTACTGATAGGCGTGCACACGCAGTTCAAGAACGTGAGATACAATATACAAACTGATTGACGCTAGACCTAGTACAACCGCAGCAAAAACATAAATAACATACTAAACAACCTCTCCGAACTTCGAGCCGCACGCTGAGAATGCAGACTCATCAACCACCATGTGCATATTAAAACGAACATGCCAGCATTGGGAAGTTTGGGGGTGAAACCTCGGGATGCGAAGAATGAGGCGACGATGTACAATGGAGGTTTCAAATGTGTGATATCAAAAAGGCAGGTACAGAGAAAGGGGTGCAAGAAATTGCTGACCATCACCGTAAGCGTAATACACTGATATGCGGTGGCAGAACCCCTTGACAGAACGCCACTGGGTCGCAAGACCAAGGTAAAGACTCCAGCCTGATCGTAGCGGACAGTGGAAAGTAATGGGAATGCGAAGTGCGTGCGGAAGATTCGATTGGGTGTTGTGACGACGGGAGAACGACGTCGGCGTGCACAGATTAGGAGGTCTTCCATCCATTTATCTTTTTGACAATTAATCGTCTGGCGGTTGATAAGGTACGGTCGCAAGCAAAGTCGCCTGTGTGCGGATAATCGCCGCAGAGGTGAAGGGAAAGTGGATCAGGGGAGGGCAAGTAAAGGAACGAAGTGGCAAGCAACAGCTAGATAAGATGACGGAACGTATAACTTAGTTGAAGCCGTCGAAATGCCCTTTCAAAATGCGCTCTCCCATAGGAGATGGTGCACGATGGGTTGCATTCCTCGATGGGACAGTCAAGGTTGCGGAGCGGCGGACCCTGGTACGTACATCCGCATTGTTCTGAGTTGCCGGAAAGCCAGAGGCGGCAGATGGGGTGACGGCAGAAGGGGGCGGGGTGGTTGGCCGTGGAGGCGAAGCGGGCCTATTAGCCGCATTCTGGAAAAGTGACTGACATCGACAAGTAAGAGAAAATCCAAAATCTTGTCAAAAAGACGAACCCCATTGAGGCCCCCTCCAAGAGAAAGTCGACGGAGAACACCCGCACCACGGGCATGCTGAGCTTCGATCACAGGCGGAGCAGGAGCAACCCTTTGGGGGGGGTTTCGGGAATTACCGACCCAAGCAGTGGTGGCTCGACGTTGGTGAATAGAGTTGCCCGAATTGAACTCTTGCCCGTCGTCATCTGGAGTAATCAATACCATCAGTGGGGATCGATAACTGCAGGACCTGAGTGGGACTGACCTTCAAAGACAGGGGGCGCACCAAGTCCGGGAGGGCGCCTGTACGGGAACGAGACACTGGATTTAGGGGACGTGCTCATAAAGTATGAAAGGAATGATGAGTTGGTCGGTGATGAAGGAGCGAGATTGGTTGGATAGAGTGAATTGGGTGTTTGAAGTGTTACGGGTGAGGTCGGAGAGCCATCGGATGAAGAGATAGAGGGGCGACGGCGGTGGGGAGGGGGGAGGATGGGAATAGGAACGGCATATTTGACATCCTTGCGGGGGGGGTCAGTTGCGGTGGACATGATTGAACAATGAAAGGAATTTGAGAGCGAAGAAGGGAAGGAAGGAGAGGAAGGTCTATGGACGGACGGGTATGAGAGGTTATATATATAGCGAACCAAAATCGAGCCCACTCCACTAAGTGAGTGTGTGGGGTCGGATCCCGTTCACGTGGACGTGTGTCCATTACGAGTAACTCTATTTTTAAGTTGAGTACATATATCATCTGTGTCCCCATTGCCGCCATCGCCATCGCCAGAGCTACGTGCGAGCTAGGTGCTTGCGAGATCTCTACGATTGTGCGACAAACCCTTCACCCAACGCCAGGTGGGAGACAGCAAGAGGGGAGGGATGTTCGCATCTTCTTGGCGGAAAACTGCATCACCTTAACGCCCTGATTCTGCCGATGCCTTGGCTCTCGCTCACCCCATCGCCAATGACCCAATTTATCCCCTCCATCGCCGCCTTACTACCTCCAGTAAGCGTTAATTGTCCGCTTGGGGAGATGATGAGAGAGACCCTGACACGGGACTGGATCCACGTAGGGGCGATTCTGAATCTACCCTTGTGGTGTCGGCGCAGGCCACTTGCCTTTCCGGACCGCAGATAGTCTCACAGTAATCCCCGGCTGGATCGTATTCGCTCTTGTGGCTCCAGTTCTCTGCGTTCGGGGGTATCGTAATCGGTAAAGCCTAACGGTCCAAATCACAGAACCGCACGCGTGGCATTGTGATACAGCGATGCGGTCGTTCTTGGACACTCGAGCAATGCATTTCTCATCACGTTGCCGTGCGGCACGATGGAGAGATTTAGGGGTATCGATGTTCGCAGATCCAGTGGGGCTCACTCCCTTCGGAATCAGTTGTCTTATTAAAGCACCCTTTACGTAAACAATTAAAAGGCATGGGCATGTGACAGCGGGGTACGATTTAGCGAAGACAGCAGGCGTGGTTAGTAAGCAACGTATCAAAGCAACTGAAACCATCTGAAACGCAACGAGAGGACGTCACTAACCGAACATCCGACCTGGCCCTTGCTCAAATCCGGTGAGCACATGAGCTGCGGGCTGCAACAACAACTTTCCAGTAGTGGTGCCAATATTCATGGCATCGTTGACAGGAGTGAATCAGCGGAAACACCAATACTGGGAGATTGAAATTTCATTGTCCCACCGTTAGTCCCTGGTGGCAGGAACCAAGCACTGCGCTCACAACAAGCTCTGCAATGGCCTAGCCGCCTAGTTTCTACTTGAGCATTCCACAGACGTAAACGCACGGGAATGGCACCTACAAGGCTCTGATGTACCTAGCGCTATTTGAGGAGTTTCTCGTGGTCATGATCGAGCGTGGGCCACGAAATCGATATCGATGCCAGTAGCTCGCCATCTGACGCCTTCCATGACAATAGCATGTGGAAATCGCAAGTTTGCGTGACTCCAGTCGAATGACAGTCGCACGATATGGTGTGCAGAGATGGTGTACTATCACCTATGGGGAACTCGCCATTCCACGACCATCTCGCCAGTCACAAATGTCACGAAAGTAACGGACATGTAACACATGCCAAATTAAAGTCCGCCCAGGATGAAACATTCCCGTGTATTTACAAAGGCAATTTGATTAGGTGACAGCAGTGACCCAGACTCCTCCGACGGTGATCACCCAGCTGGAATCAAACTCCGCACTCCGCCATGACAGAAAGCGTGATGCAGGCGTGACCCCCAGCCAAAACACTACTCGAAAACCACTCAATGGACCTCCATTTTTTCTTTGCTAGAATGACATTAATGGCACTCAATAGTATAACTACAAAGTTTTAAATGGGGTTGTTCGAGCAGATACAGGGAAAAATGAAATTGGCGAGATGGTCGTGGAATGGCGAGTTCCCCATAGGTGATAGTATCATACCTTAGTGGACTAGTACGCACTACTTTGGTGCGCGCGCTCTAAGCGCAGCACTATTTATCGCCTTTCGTTATCACGGCCCCTAAGGCCTTACATATACAAACGCTGCCATGTTCGGACGGGTGCCTGGTTCGGACACTTGAGATACCTCCCTCAATCCAAGCTCAATCAGCATAACAACTCTCATAGCACTTATTATCTTAATGCATCCAATGGATTTTTTTGTTGAAAGCCTTTTGTTGAGATCAAAAAAATAACAGTTGGTCATGCCTGCCAACCAATAATGCTGCATCTGAGTTTCTATGGCTTGCATTGCATGCATTTAGCACTTGCTGAGTGGAGTTACATCTTGGCTTGGTGGAGTTACAAACAAGCCCATGACATTGTGTGACTGTCCAAACCAGAATACCTGTCTGAACAACATGGCAGTGTTAGTATCACACGAGTCCGATCCAAGGCTAGTCACAATTGAAACGTACAAGGCACGTCCATAAACTATGTACGTTGTACACTATTTTGTCTTTAAATGAGAATGCAGTCCATTTTATCAGTCAAAATTCCGTGCACTCAAAGACGCGTTTTCCATCACTTACATGAAAAAGCTGCAAGTTGGTCTTGTGCAGAGCTGTCCAATGGCTTGATGAACACATCAGCGGAAGTCGACATCTATGAGGTTCAGCGGTGTGGTCAGGCCATATGTGTGTGTATGTCGGTTGCTGTCATATTTCATCTACCATGACTATGAGTTCTCCATAAAACAAGGGTTATAAACAAGGGTCTCAATGGCAGCTGCACAACGAGAGACCATATCCCACCGAAGCACAACTAGAGGTTTCATAGACATCTTTCATTCTCGCATGCGAAACGACTGTCACGGCCTTGGAGCGTCATGCTACTGTATGAGGGAGTCGATTAAAAAATATTGAGGACATGCTCTGTCATGTCAGAATAGGTGAAAACGGCATGTGGCCCGGCGAGCCAGGCGATGATAAACACGTTGCGAGATCACGTGAACAGCAAGAGCTATCCACGTCATCGATGATGAAGAGAAGATGGTCATTATTAGATCTCAACATCGTCTGCGTCGTGGAAAAGAGTCCTCGAGCGCGATGTCCAATTGCTCCGGAGCTTTTATGACCCACGATCTAACAGTAATCGCGCGCATTGATGATTCCCCGATTCCATCGCCGCCAAGAATGGTGTCCGGTGCCAGCAGTCGCGACCATCCATGTCAGCTCCATGCTCTAACAGGCACCGTACCGTGTCTATATGACCGCTTAACGCCGCCAGGTGAAGTGGTGTCTGGAGGTGCTCGTCTTGTGAATTCATGTCGGCACCGCGATCGAGCAACAAGTGCATAGCAGCGAGATATCCGCCTGCTGATGCCACATGCGACGGGGTCCGACCGTGCTCGTCCCTGGCATTTGGGTCTGCGCCATGCATTAGGAGAAGCGATGCGGCGTTGGAGTTTCTCTTCTCCACTGCCATATGCAGTGAGGTTCGGTGGTCACCATTCCTTGCGTCCACATCAGCGCCAGAGTTGATGAGTTGTTGAGCGACATCGAGATACTCGCGCATCGAAGCTTCATGTAATGGAGTCGATTGGCGGTCATCCCGCGCATTCACGTCGGCGCCCTTTTGGAGCAATAGCTGCACAATATCGAGATTCCCATGGCTTGATGCCCTGTGCAACGGAGAGGCACCCCGACCGTCGCGACCTTCCACGTCTGCACCAAAGGCGATAAGCTGTTGAGCAACATATAGACGACCACATTTCGAAGCTTCATGTAATGGCGTGCAGTGCCCGTAACTCTGAGTGTTCGGATTGGCTCCCTGCTCGAGCAATAGCTGTACGGCGCCGAATTCGCCGTACATCTGTGCCTTGCACAATGGAGTCTCCCCCCACTTGTCGTGGGCATTTACATCGGCACCGACGTTGAGAGTTGTCGAACAGCGTCGAGATGGCCAGATTGTGAAGCTTCATGTAATGGTGTCGACTGCCAGTCATTCCGGGCATTCGGATCGGCACCCCGCTCGAGTAATCGCTGCATGACCTCGAGTGTCCCACGTTGAGATGCGGTGTGCAAAGGAGTGAACCCCATTTCGTCGCGAGCGTTCACATCGGCCCCAAAGTCGATAAGTCGTTGAACAACATCCGCACATCCGTGCTTACTACAACAGGCATGCAACGGGGTTGATTCAGATTCATCACGGCCGTTCACGTCGGCACCCCACTCCAGTAATGACTGGACGATATCGAGTGACCCGATCGATGATGCAAGGCACAGCGGTCTGTAACCGAAACGGCCCCGGTGGTCCACATCATGGGCAATCCCATGATGCCCTCGCCGGATAGCCATTTCCAGAGGAGTGCCGTACGCGCCATCGGCAGCATTTGCATCTTGTCGTCCTGTGGTGACGAGGTATTTTACAACGCCACCTAAACCATGAAACACAGCAAATAAGAGAGGGGAATGCTTGGGCCCCAACAATGATCCCCCCCAGATGTCGACCCACAGCGCGAAATGTGGCTTGTCTGGGTCAAACAGAGATTCCATCGCAATCTGGACGCGTGCCGCTACCCCATTAACCTGAGTGTGGACTACCCAATTTTGGGTCGCGTATTGGGCAAGGGGCAAGACCGGGATGGTATGTCTCATGATTTGGTCACCCAACTGTAGCAAGGTGCTGATGCAACTTTGTGCGAGAATTGTATGGGCAGGTTCCATGGAGACGTGGAAGCGAGAAAGGAGGGTTTTCTTCGAGGATTCTAAGCGACTGGAAGTTAAGAATTCTTTGACGGAATAGTGGGAGAATTGTACGACACGGGAATCGTTGTCGTCGCAGTCGCCGTCAGAGAAGGCGGATGGGCTGCTTTCTGGTCTGATAATTGTAACCAAAGTGGAACATGCCGACAGGACCGCTTCGTCTGCATCTCTTGGTCGTAAATCCACATTAAGCTTCGGCATTCCTCCGACGTCAGGTTCGACAGCAAGAACTTCTGCTAGTTCCTTGGCCCGCAGCGGGCGACGGGAAACAGCTAAGCACTGTAAAAGGCGATGTGCATATTCCCACTTCTCCTCATCGATCCCAAGTAATATCCGTTCATAAGTTTCGTCCAATGTCCGTGGCAATTCGTTCAGGGCACGCAGAATGCTCCCTGGAAGACAACGTCGCAGCGTATCGAGTTGGCAGAAGACCCATCTGAACCTTTATCGTGGAATAAGCGTCATGATACCACGTGACAGCGAGGATAGCATACATTCCGTCCGCTCTTCTGGCGAGCGTATTGATCACCAGTTGCTTGTCTTCCTCTCTCCATCTCCTCGTCTTTGGGCCTGAATCAATGACAGACTTGATATAGTCAATAATGTCCTTCCTCTGTCCACCCTGATCGTGTAGGGACACTCGATGAGGTGTCAAGGGCTCGAGAACCATTTGGATGTCGAACTCGGGGCGACTCGTGACACAGATATGCACGTGTGGAGGCCGTGAAGAGATAAGTTCCTGGAGGAGCTCCGATACTTTTTCCCGTGATGAGGGCATTCCATAGTTATTAGGACATTCATCCACGGCATCAATGATCACATATATTTCGCCATGTTGATTGACTGTGAGCATCTCCCGTAGGCATCGAGTGAGGACAGTTTCATTGGGCTCTCGCGAGCCCTGGTCGTGATCCAAATACAACTGGTTGAGAACTTCACAGGACGCATCTGAACGAGCAGAGAGTTGAACAAGAAGAGAGGATAGCAGTCCGCGACAATCTTGCTTCCGGCTGTCTTTGAAATCGAAGTAATAGTAGGCGAGAGAGGCCAATCCACTCTTTCGCAGGTCCTTGATATCCTCGATGATTGTAGAGCTTCGAGATGGTTTTAGTCACCTCTGGTAGTACCAGTTGAGGAAGGATGACACACCAAAGAACACTCTTTCCTGACCCAGCTTGACAATCAGAGATCATCAGCAGTATAACTACTGAACAGCAGGAGAAAACATACGTTTCCCATGAATCCACAGGGGCGACCCCTGCGTTTTCCTTTTCCATTCTTTGTAGACGGCACTTTCAGTGAACCAAGTGGGTGTCATCTTGTGATGGATCCCATAAGCGACATTATGATTTATGGACGGATCTGGAGGGGAAAGCCACTGGAAAACACATTTTTGTCGTTCGTTACCTACGATGTCTCTCAAAATCTGCGATGTACAGTCACATATCAACTGGAACGAACGTTTGATTTTGTTGACGTTTTCTGCTATGTCTTGGATCTTGACTTTATCCTTTGTCAGGCGCACTCGATTAATCATTGTGAGCCAAACATACCAAGAGTGACTCGAATATTGTCTATCGATGTCTTCCCATCTGCGCGGGAAACGTTTAGCTCCGAACGACAGACCAAGTCCTGGGTGATTACATACCGTCCATGACCTCCTTCATATTATTGAATAACCCATGTACGACCTCCATAGTCTGTGCTGCTGTCATCCGGGACTCCTCCATGGTGAGTCGGTCCAACCTGTGCAGCACTGCCTCAACCTCACCCTCGCCCAACAGTTTTTTTGCAAACTTTTCTGCACAACGGCTGAGCTATTGACTAGTCACTCAAATGGCACGAACATACTGAATCGCCCTTGTTTGATTTGGCGCGTTGCGAGCGCGAGGACGTCGACTAACTCAACCATTATCTTGACTAGGATTCCCAACATGGAAGACGGAACCTGAGTGAGAACCCTTAGACGACTGAGGTAGCTTTCAAAACACTCGAAGAGGTCCATGAGCGTGTCGTAACTCGAGCTAACCCCATTAGCTGCCTGAGGGACGTAGGTGTCACAACAGGGCTCGAGAATGGCGAAAAAAGGGGAAGCGTACGGAGAGTAGGAACCCAATTCCGGCAAATATTGCATTTGCGGGTGGAAACATCTGCAGGATGAGAATTTGATTATATCCCCAATCTGAGCGCTTACCAGACCAATGCCATTCCCAAGGCCCGCGCTGTTGCAGAGCGCTGAAAGGATACCAACCGTTGGTTTGAGTTTGTTCATGAGCTGCACTTTGCGACCTCCATTCCGAAAGTCGTTGAATGCCTCTGACTTCTCTTCAAGAATGCAGAAGCACATCCTCAGGGATGTGCAGGATTTGAGCCTGTCGGTGAGCGGATCGCCGGGTGATATCGTTTCCGGTCTTCTTGGAGTAATTCCTTTAACGCAACGTCAAAAAATGGCCTGGAACTGCAAATACGATGTGTGTTGATGAGGAATCGAGGACATGGAGTTGAAGGTCGAGTTCAGAGCGTACCGCTTATATACGACAACCTGGAGTGACAGTCGGTCGATTCCCCTAAATGAGTATCACGTGACGCTGTTCCTACCCGCTGTCAGTTGCACCCTCTCCCAACAATCACGCGTTCGTATCCCTGACGATGGCGGCTACATCTACGGGCTTGGGTGTTGATATAGAAGCTCAAAGATTTGCCTTGCAAACGACTGGTGTGGTCCTATGATCCTCTCGCTACCACAAGTATTCCTAACAATTCCAGAGGCGGGAGGCGGAGAAACGCACGAGATGGAGATGCGTCTGTCTCCGTCGAAGAGCGATCATAAAGTGTCTACCAACCACGAAGCCGACGTCGTGGTACAGACGATACAAGCAGAACAAGGCGAGATTACGTCTGCCACCGTGACCCAAACTCAACCGGTATTCGAGGTGGTTCCTAGCTCGGGTATGTATCAGCCAGTTGAGGTCTCGACGAATTGACTCAACGGAAATAAGAAGCAGTTGACAACACATCGCGAATCGATGGTAGTGCTCGCGTCGATCACGCTGACGGAGAACACGGGGACAAACGCATGATAGGCGATTTTGACAGCAGCGCCAACGCGCTCTGGACCCTCTATGGAAAAGAAGCAAAAAGCCACGACGAATCCCGAATTCAAACATTGAAGGACGACATGGATGGTGTTCTCATATTTGTCCGTCCATGCTTTGTCCATCCCATATACAAACGACTCGATAGCGTTGATTCTCGATCCCACAGGCTGGTTTATTCTCTGCTGCCCTCACCACATTTGCAATCGACAGCAAACAGGCTCTAAAACCGGGCCCGTCTGATCAGACGGTGTACTACCTCCAACAAAACGTGGCCATTCTCTCTCAGATCTCTCGCCAAGTCTCTTTCTTGGCCCCTCAATTAGTCATCCCTACCACTCCGCCTCCGCCTTTCCCTTCTTTCAATCCATCGGCGTCCGATGTCCGTGTGAATGTATTTTTTTTCATGGCTCTCGCCTTCAGTCTTTCCGCAGCACTCCTAGCGATACTCGTCCAGCAATGGGTTCGCGATTACATGCACGTCTTTCAGCGATATGGCGACCCGTTGAAGAGTGCCCGGATTCGACACTACTTGTATGAAGGCTCGAAAGGGTGGTGCATGCCCATTGTCGCTGAGGCAGTACCTGGTCTTCTGCATCTCTCTCTCTTCCTATTCTTCATTGGGCTCGGGGACTTCGTGCTGAACATCAACACAACAGTGGGGATAAGTACGACTATTCCCATCGGGCTTTGTGGATGGCTGTACATATTCGTCACAATTGCGCCGGCGACATACCCGCAATCGCCATACCAGAACTCATTCTCGGGCATTATCTGGTATACGATGCAGATATTACATGGGCGGAGATACAAAGATCGAGATGGCGAGTTGAAGCCCGTCAGTACAGACATGACACAAGGACAGATGCAACTCGCGATGGAAGAGACGGAGGAGCGCAAGGGACGAGACTCGCGAGCGATTCGGTGGCTGTTGAACAACCTATCGGAAGATGCTGAAATGGAATCATTTGTGATGGCGATGCCTGGTTCATTTAACGAAGAATGGGGCGCCAAGGTATGGAATAGGATCTCCAAACCCATTGGATACGAGAATAATGCCATCAATGGGAACGAACTGGTTGCGGGACTCACAGTTACAAATCCTCACGTTTCTATGTCGGTCGTCCCCCGACCTTATTCACGGATCGGGCCCGTTCCAAGCCTCTTTGGCTCGATCATTCGTCTGGTCAGGACGTGCACCGCGAGGCGTTCTTCCACGAATTCGATGACACTCCTACCTGCGCTTCATTCACATAACATTCATTTTCCCGTAGCGACGAATGAACGCAACGTCACTTACGAACTCAGCAGACGCATAGCACACTTTTTCGAGACATGCAAGAACCGCGGTGTTTTCGCAAACGATGAATTATGGCGTAGGCGCACGCGCGCATGTGTCGAGGCCACAGTATCACTGATTTGCTTCGCTGATGCTGAGGTCAGCTGGTTTGGCGACATTCTGCGACCTCTGGGCGACATTGGTAACTATGAAAAGACGCGCGAATTGTCGTTGGCGGGTATGGACCAGTCATTCGTGATGCGCTGGACATGCCTCTCGATTATGGCTATTCGATCGATGCTGAGCAGCTGTGAGTCTCTCAAGGCGGATGCGAGGACAGCCGTGGTTTCCTTTGGAGAATTTCGGTGTAGGAACGGCAATGAAGATGAGGTAACAGAGAAGAATGCTCAGGAAATCGACGAGACCATTGAGAACATGTGGAGGCTTGTGTTACATGACTGCCGTCAGTACATGCATGAACGAAGAATTCCCGTCTCCCAGCAGATAATAGAGTTCCTTGGCAATGGAGAAGCTCTAGAACCGGACTTCCGCCAATGGGAAAATAAGCTGGAACCGACTATCGATTCCAAGATCTCTATTCTACAAGAAAGGATCGACGAGGCCTGTCACCGGATAACTCGACAACTACCCGCTATCAGCGTTCCATCTGATGATTTCCATTCACTTATCATCGCTCTCCAACATCTCGACTTGCCAGTCGGCCCTCTTAAATTGCAATTCGTACATCCCGGCTCGATTATCTGGACGTTTCACCGGCTGCACGACTTAATCCACGGTTTTTGCCCCCCGATACCCGATATCCAATTCAACGTCGTTCTGTTTGGGCAGAAAAATATATCGCAACGCCAGCTGTGGCGTCTGCAAGATCTCCGTGATGGTGGTGGGTTTGGCTTTACCGTCGAACTCTTCCTCCTTGCCCTCGAGCAATTGCTCTCCGCATATCCGAGTCCGTCACAGGCGTCCCACTCTGCGTTATATATCAGCACCTTTCGAACTATAACATCTGACTGGAACAAGTACAAGCACTCGCTTGGGACACAAAAAATCCTTCTCGATACAGTTGCGTCCGATCAAGGCATTCTTCGCGGGTTTGACTACCCAAAGTATATCACGGACGAGCTCTGGGAGTTGCTGGATAATATGCTCCAAGGTCAGACAGGTCCACATATCGACAACGCGGTGCAGCAGCTCACAGATCGTCAACGTTTGGACAACCATGATTACGGGGCCAAAGCATTGGCGGTCATCTCTCGGTTGCAGGCATCGTCTTCGTAGGGACCGAGCACCACCCCTCACACTAATGCTACCTTAATACGTTTACGAATATTCATGTCGCAGTTTGCATTGTATTGTGCTCTTACCCTCAACGTAATGCCTTCCTTACAGTGTGCACTGACAGATGATGTGAAACAGCGCCGTGCTTCATTGAATCGGAACATTGAAACTGCGAGCATGAGATCACCGTGGTTATGTTTGGGGAGTTACGACCAGCCACTGACGAATGGGTGCCGATAGTATTTGTAGATTCTCGACAAACTGGGGTGCATAGAATGTGTGGCGATGAGGGGTAAGATCGTCAAGGTGATACGGCGCACCAAAGCGCACGTTCATTGCTGGCCCTTTCGAGATGGATCAAGAACCATCACGCACTTCCCACATAACTGTGGCTCTGGATTAGAGGTCACGGGCAACCCTTTCTAGAAAGATCGCCGAGCCAGCATTGTGCGGAGTCGATGGTTGTGAATTCCTCCGGATCATCATGACAAAGTCCTGAAGCCAAGTGCGGATGCCGCCTCAGGCAGAGCGCATCACCACCCACATCCGCTCTTCGCCAGACGGTCGAGAGCCTAGGACACACTGGAATCATCGCGGGTCATAAGTGCGGGACGGCCCCAGAGAAAATTCGCCCAACTTTTCGTAGACACGACCTGAGCCGCTGATTTGGGGAGCGGGTGAATGTGCGGATCGTGACTTCTTCAGTCAAGTTATGAGACAACCGAAGGCATCATCGACGTTAAACTCTCGCCCGGGCCACCACCGCGACTGAACCTTGGAGGTTTTATCTGCTGTGAATCAGTGTTGGTTCATCCGTCGTGTCTCTATGGATCACGTGGCCATAATATCGTCGCGTCTTCCTACTGCGCACGTGCCCCTATTCTGAAGAGTGCCATGAACGGACCATAACGAACCAACATGTCATCTCGTCAAAACCCGCTAGCGCGTCACGGTTTCAGCGACCCAAGTTGAAGAGTGCAAATGATATGTGTCTGCATCAGTCTGAGACGAACAGCTTTTTCCTGGAAACGATTATCTGCATATCCCAATGAGGAGTTTCGCTCAAAGCGTGGCCAGCTACCTCATGGACTGTGAGCACTGCCACTATTTCCCGTCATTTGTGCACAGGTGAATACCCACCAGTCGCAGTTGGGATGGTGCTATTTGACATACTGCACTGGTATGCTTCATCAGCCAAGCCATCATCAGAAGCAGGAATGTGCAGTGTGCCCACCTTTGAGAAGGAGTGCAGCAATACCAGAGGAAGCAACATGGAGCACAATCTTGTGTTGGGAGTGCAGCTGATAGCAGAGGGTGAAAATGTGAAAGCCAAAAGTAGACCAACATTGATGCATCAATTGACAGGACAAACTCATTCCACCGTACCACGTTCGTCCCAGTGAGAACGGTCCAGGTCGGCTTCTAATACTAAGATTGAGCGTTGATCACAAGGACGCAGTCCGATCGAGTTCCCTATCAATGGGCCCCTACCAGATGTAGGTCATCTGTGCACACTGGTGCTAATGGCCCACTCCTAATCGTGTTGGCAAGTACTTGCCATTTTGGTTTTCTAAGGCTCATCCGTATGCTGAGCTTCCTAGCACTTGCACAGTTGTAAGGTGTGCCATCCAGCTGGCCGCGGAATCACACGCGCATGCATTTGTGTCATCATGTTATGTCGCTTTCTTTTGCGTTTGCTCCACGCCACATTTGTCCAACCTTGCTCGAAACCGCCGCGAGCACCCACGCGTACTCACGCGTTGGGTAAATAAGCTGAACGTGCGTCATTGAATTGAAGAGGGGTCAGGACTTCCGAATAACAAGAATATTGGGACTATAGCCAGGGGCCATCAGAGGTCCAGGGGCATTGTAAGCGGACTCCACTGATTTCGAGGAGCATCGCGGATCTCCACACGTTGTTACTACCCCAGGTCTCTCAGCTACGTTTGCGTTGACTTGTCTGCACGTGTCTTCGTTAGTGCCACTTCCGTTTAGGGGCGCATGTCATACCAGTGGGGCAAAGTTTAAGGAATGGGAAATCCTATATACCCACAGATATTACTGGTATAGGTTATGACAGAGTCGACTGTGTAGTACTCGGTTGAGTAGGGTGGGCCGGAATAACCGAGTCTCCATAGTGAGACAACAGTTGTACGATTTCTTTCCACCCACCCATTGACGCCCTTTCGAGAGCGGTCGAGTCATCAGTGGTCGCGCACACTGACATCGGCGCCATACTCCAGTAATACACGAACGACCTCTGTTTGTCCATATGATGCCAAGTGCAAGGGTGTCTCACCGTGAATGGCGCGCGCATCGATATTTGCGCCATGTTCCAATAAAGATCGCACGACTTGGGCATGTCCACCAGATGCCACGTGCAGCGGGGTCCAGCCAAAACGGTCGCACGCATTGATATCCGCGCCATGCTCCAACAATAGGCGCACAACTTCGACGTGTCCACTTGATGCCACATACAGGGGGGTTTCGCACTCGTCGTTCATGCCATTGACATTCGCATGGTGCTCAAGTAGCATTTGAGCGAACTCGAATCGTCCATCCATCACCGCATTATGCAAAGGCGTCCAACCGTCGACGTCTCGGGCATTCACATTAGCGCCGTGTCGGAGCAGCCACTGTCCAATCTCGAGGGGTCCCATCCGCGATGCCCGATGCAACAGTGTCTGGCCATATTTTCCCCCGAATATCCAGATGTGGGAAATACCTGATCAGCATAAAAAAAATGTCCGGTTTTCCTGCTCTTATCGATGCGTGTAATGGGGTGACTTCGCGACCGCCCCTGGCGTATACGTGCTCTGGACGCTTGGTAAGGAGGTATTCTGATAAGTCAGGAAATCCGAGCCGTGCGGCGTAATATAGGGGTACAGCGTTAGGCTTCTGGGGGCGCCTGGTCGTCATGGTCTTCCGAGAATCCTCATCATATATCCAGAGCCAGGTGGAAAAATGTGGTTTAGCCGCATCGAACAGACGCTCCATCCCATCGTTGACGCGTGACGACACGTTTTTAAAACGGGCATGCTCTACCCAGTATCGAGCAGCGTATTGAGCAAGTGGAAAGCTCTGGATGCTGTCACGGTCGACGCGGCCATCCAGTCGGAGGAGAACACCAAGGGATGCTTGAGCGAGAATCGTATGTGCATCTTCAAGCATAATGTGATATCGCGCGACGTCTCTGCTCCTTTCCGCCAGGCGCTGAGACATCAAAAACTCTTTGACCGAAAAGTGCGAGAATTGAACAATACGTGAATCCCCATCCTTGACGACGACGACCAGACCTGAGCATGCCGACATCACTGCTTCTTCTTGGTCCTCCCAGCGCCAACCTGGATTTAGTCTCGGGATCCCCTCAGCGTTGAAGTCAAATGCGAGGACTTCCGCAAGTTCCTTGACTTGAAGTGGGCGGATAGCCGCTACGAGACATTGCAGAAGTCGATGAGCATACCCTTGGTTTGCCCTTCTGATATTCTTCAGTATGTGCTCGTAAGTCTCATCCAGGCCGTCGGGCAATTCCTCTAGGATAAGCCGGAGACTTGATGGGAAACATTTCCTAAGGACTTCTAACTGGCAGAACACCCATCGAAACCTGGATCACGTCATTAACATAGTCACAAGCTAGGATGATAACACCCTTACATTCCATCTGCTCTCTCTGATAATGAACTGATCACCAGATCCTTGTCCTCCTCCCGCCATCTTCGCATTCTTCTGTCTGAGTGAACAATAGAGTCGACATACTTCGAAATATCCTGCTTTTGCCCAATTTCGTCATGAAGAGAGATGGGGTGTGGAGTTAAAGTTTCAAGTACAGCCTGGATATCGAGCTCAAGTCGACTTGTAACGCATATGCGGAGATTTGAGAGATGAAGTCCAACAAGTTCATCCACGAAATCAAGTACCTCTTCTCGTGGAGATGGAATACCTGTGGTGGGGCATTCATCGAGCGCGTCCATGATAATGTAAGTAGGAATTTGTGCATAGCGAGTGAGCATTTCCTTGAAGCATTTTATCATGGCCAGGTCGCTAGGTTTCTTCACTCCGCGATTGTGTGCATAATAAAGTTTGGAGAGGACATCACAACAGGGATCGGATTGAGCAGCCAGCTGGATAAGGAGTGATGGCAGCAGGTTTTGGAGTTTTTGCTTATTCACGTCCCTGAAGTCGAAGTAAAAGTAGGCAATTGAGACCTTCCCAGCTTCGTGAGATGTCATGATATCTTGGATGACTGAGGAACTGACTTCACATGAGGTTCATAGACCCGAACACATCGAAGAAGGACGAACCAGACAATGCTCTTCCCTGATCCCGCTACGGAATGGAGATGCGATCAGGAATTAGCGGATAAAAAATACCAAGAACGCACCTTTGCCGTGTATCCACAGGAAAGACCCAGTGGACTTCCACTGATTGTAGACATTTCCTCGAAGGAACCATTCGGTGGTACCGTTGTGACGAACTTTGCTCGCAATATTGTGGTTAGTGGATGTATCTGGAGGCGAAAGCCATTGTAGAAGATCGTCTCGAAGTCGATTACCTATGAGGATGTCTGAGCCTTCCGAGTGGAGAGTAGAGTGTTAAAAAAAGATGACGAACGGTTGACTTTGTCTAATGTGTCATCAACACCTTGGATCGTGTCGTTAATGCAACGCATCTCGTTAGTCATGTCCTCCACGTTTCTGCCTACATCTTTCACCCTGTCATCAGTAGCTTGGACCTTGTTGCTAATGTCTTCCAGGCCGGCACTGATCTTTTGTACCCTTTCGTCAACACCTTTCACCTTTTCATCAGCTTCTGATACTTTGAGTTTGATGACATGTGTGGCCTTCAGGAGCTCCACAGACGCCATATGGGCTTCTTCCTGGGTCAACCTGTCCAATTTCTGCAGGGCATCCACGATATCCGTGTTACCCATAAGGTTCTTCAAATATCTTCCTGAATAGATGTCAGTACAATGGTAAAACCATGCTAGATTAAAAGCCTCACCAAACCGTCCGCGTTTTGTTTCCTTCGTTGCAATCGCGAGAATCGTTAGAACCTCCAACATAATCTCGACGATTAAGTCCGTCATAGAAGGAGTAGGTGGAACCCCGGTATATATCTCGAGCCGATGGAAGAAGTATCCAATGCGGTCGAACAAGTTGACAAGATTATCTCGGCTCGCTCTCGCATCCTTCACTGCCTGAAATAGTTGTGTGAGAATGGACCGCGCAAGGGAAGGATGAAGGCGCGCACGAGAAAAAGGACGCAAATTCCTGCAAAGATGACTTTGGAAGGTGGGAAGACCTGAGAATGGATATCAAAAGGGGTCTCAAAGAGGAGGCGACAAATTAGTCACGAGGCTGATACCCTCACCGAGGGAGGCAGAAAAGGCAAAGAGGACGTTCACAATTGGGATGAGCCAATTTGAGAATCTTTCATCTCTACTCTGGGATGGACTGGATATAGGAATTTGCTCTCGAAGTACGGAGAGTATGTCATTAATAGAATGGCAGGATTGAAGGTGGTGCAATAATGGATTCAATACGAGGTCATGTCCAGTCTGTTCTTTGTAGATATCCAGGGCAGAATTGAAAACGGATTGAATGTAGGAGGGCGATGTGGAGATAGCGGTGGAGGGCGGATAGGACGTCATGGATGGTACGAGGGACCATAACAGAATAAGCCAAGCAGTCCCCAGATATGATATCCACCAGAGCCTTGCTTGTCACCGTCACGTGCGGTACTCAGAGTTCAAGCGTGAGAGTTGTGTAGTTGTCACAGGTACGCGCCGATACAGGGGATCAGTGGCTTGATCCACGCATTGATGTGTTGAGATAAAGAGTAGCCGAAGCGTTGACGCGTCGGCCTAAACTGTCCGGGCGGCCCACAGGCCCGGACCACATAAGCGTTTCAGCTCAATTGATGAAACGCGTACGATAACAAAATTGATAGTATGATCTAAGACAATCGGTAGCTAGCACATAGCGATCGTGAAAACAATTTGATAGTTACTATAGACAAAATAATTAGGGACACTCTCAGATACTTAAGAGCGTCGTACATACAGTAGATACTTCAGTTTCGTCTCACAGAAACTGAAGTAAGTACTTACTATCTCACGATCTTATCAGTAGCTGATTACGCGTTGTAGTATCATTTTTATTAGGTAAATATGACACAATAGTTTCGTCTCACAGAAACTGAATATCATTTTTATTAGATCTATTACGATCTAATCTACTTTATCACTGCGCGATTCAACAGGTTATGGGCCCTGCCCACTACTAAATTCCCAAGACAGAAATCCACACACAAGCTCACACAGTCTATCGACACATTCTCTCTCCTTCACGAGCCACTGTTCATCAGAACGACACCCCACACTTCTGGTACTTGGATCGAAGTTTTGACCCACGCGTCAGGGGTACTGATCGGATTTCTAACATCTGGCACGCGTATTTGCTCCACTTGCCCAGATTGGTTTTATCACCTCGTTTACCTAATCGAATCACATGGCACCCTCAATTTTTACGTTCCCGCCCGGAGTCACAATGGAGATCTTCGATGGGTCTAATTGGTCCACTTGGTCTTCACGGGTACTCGCAGTTTGCCGAATGAACGGATTTAGGCATCATATCACGGATTCCCCGCCGTCCCCTCCGGACACAGCTTGGGACTCGGAGGAGCAGGTCCTCCTTGGAGTCTTTGAGGTCTATGTGCAGAAAGACATCTTGCTGGCAGTTTCCGATGATACTAAGTTCAAATCGTGCAAAGACAAATGGGAGGAACTAAAGCGCGCGTATGGAGGCGTGGGGTCTATGGCCGCCTTCAATAGCTGGGTCTCCCTGACAGGAACGGCCCTAGACGACACTACCCCAATGCTTCCACAATTACAGAAACTTAATGACGCGCGGAACACTCTCCAAAACAATGATATGAAGATTTCTGATCTTCAATTTAGCTTCATTCTGATCAAAGCATTACCAGACGCTTACTTGGCTGTCACCTCGACTATTCTCGCGGCTGGCGCTCCAAAAGATCTTTCCCCGCAAACGATCCAGGAACGGATCCTCAATGAGGAAGGTCGCCGGGCCGGCCCCTCCACGTCCCTCAATAAAGTTGCTCCAGTAAAGAAGGACAAAGACAAGTCCAAAATAAAGTGTTACTATTGTCAGAAACTCGGACACAAGTCACCGGAGTGCAGGAAGAAAAAGAAGGATGAGGAGGAGAAGGCGAAGAAAAGACAGGGGGCTGCAGGAGGCGCTCAGACGTCCAAAGTCAACGCGCACATAGTGGAGACTACTGCCACTATTACCGAAGTATCGGATGATGATAATGAAATACGTGTTTCTCTCTACGCGACAGCCCGATCCTGTTGGATGGTTGATTCCGGAGCGACTCATCATATTACGCCGTTCCGCTCCGACTTCATTTCTTGGGCTCCAGCGTCCGGATCTGTTAGTCTTGGAGGTCATGCTGTCATCTCACAGATTGGGACTGGATCGGTTTCCGTCAGGCCGTCAGGAGGAACTGGGGATGTTCAATTGACCCTTTCAGATGTTATGCATGTTCCGGAAGCCGACGCGCGGTACTTCTCAGTGTCAGCGCTACTCCGGAAGGGGGGTCAAATAACATTCACTAAAGATGGCTTCCAGATCCACATCAAAGATCGGAAGATCGCGCAAGGGTACATGGAGAATAATCTATTCTGGTTTGACCTATCCATTCCGTCCCTACACGCGCAGAGTGGTGCGCTATCACTCGACATCTGGCATCAGCGGATGGGACATATGTCCCGGAACGCACTCATACGTTACAGCGATTCCGTTAATGGAATTTCGCTTAGCTCAACCGACAAGGATCTCGCCCCTTGCCCAGGGTGTCAACTCGGCAAGCAGCCGAGACTTCCTTTCTCGGGTTCCTCTAAACGCTCGGAACGGAGATTGCAAATCGTACACAGCGATCTAGCCGGTCCGATGCAAGTCCGGTCTATCCGGGGCGCAAGTTACTTTGCGACATTTATCGACGACTACTCCCGCTTTGGAGTAGTGTACTTTCTCAAAACAAAAGATCAGTGTGCAGATGCCTTCAAGAAATATATGGCTTGGGCTGAAAATCAAACGAGCGAGACAGTTAAGGCTTTGCACTCGGATCGCGGTGGAGAATACATGTCGGGCGCCCTTAGATCGGTACTAACACAGAAGGGGATCGAGCACAAATTAACGATGCCGGGTTCCCCACAACAGAACGGATTAGCGGAGCGATGGAACCGGACCCTGGAAGACAAGATGCGCGCCATGATACACAGCGCCGGTCTTACTCTCGGGTTTTGGGAACTGGCTACTGATGCTGCAGTTCACATTCACAATCGCACGCCCACTCGCGTTCTCGGTTGGCGCACCCCTCATGAATTGTGGGACTCCGGACACATCCCGGACGTCTCTTACTTCCGAGTTTTCGGATGCAGGGCATATGTACATGTCCCTGACGCTAAGCGGAAGAAGCTCGATCCCAAGGTGATCGAAATGACATTCATCGGCTATGAATCAGGATCTAAAGGCTACCGCCTATGGAATCCAGCCACTCGGAAAATAGTACTTTCGCGTGATGTAACATTCGACGAAGCGTTCTTCCCAGCAAAGGCAAGCGGTGGACCGTCCGCCTTGCCCATGCTACCCCTGGTCCCTGCCGGACCTATTACATTTTCCCTCCCAGAACCTGTCCCTCACCAACCGGATGGCCACGCGCCTCCAGAAACTCCTGCAAATCTTGCGGCAACACCTCAGAATGTTTCAGTGTACCATACTCCCCCGTCCCGCATTCCTATCCCGACCCCTCCAGCACTTCCGCGACCCGCCTTTATGACGCGTCCACCCTCGCCTCGTAGACTCAGAGCTAACCTGCGTCCGAACCCAAGATATTTCGGTGAGGACAACGCGGAACGTCCAGCTCGGAGAGGGCGCGTATTGCATATGGCCCTGTTAGCGACAGCCGAGGCGCTAAATCCTGTATCTTATTGGGAAGCGATGGAATCGGACTCAGCCGATGAATGGAAAGCCGCATGTCAGTATGAGATAGACGCGCTTGCCAGAAATGGTACCTGGGATCTAGTTGATCTACCACCGGGCCGTAAGGCCGTGAAATCAAGATGGGTATTTGCACGCAAATCGGATGGCCGATTTCGCGCGCGCGTTGTAGCCAAGGGGTTTACACAAATTGAAGGACTTGATTACAGTGACACTTTCTCTCCAGTAGCAAGATTTGAGTCTTTGCGACTCTTGTTAGCGTTGGCCGCGCTAGAGGATTGGGAGATCCACCAGATGGACGTCAAGTCAGCGTTCCTGAACGGGCTACTGGACGAAGAGATTTACATGGAGCAACCACAAGGATTCACTGTTCCGGAGACATCACACCAAGTTTGCCGCCTAAAGAAGGCGATCTACGGTCTCAAACAAGCTTCGCACGCATGGAACCTGCAGTTTCATGGGGTTCTCATTGAGCTCGGCTTCACGCGCACGCATTCTGATGCTGGCGTCTATCATCGCCAAGACGCGGGGGGATCCACTATCATTATCATCCTCTATGTCGATGATATCACAATCTTAAGCGACTCGCGCGCGCAGATCACTGGCATCAAACAATCACTGTCTACATGCTATGAGATGACTGATCTAGGCGAGATCGAGTCCTATCTTGGGATCCGCGTAACGCGCGATCGCTCAGCTAAAGTGTTAGACATTGACCAATCTAGGTACATCTCGGAGATCGTTAATCGCTTCGGGATGGCGGATTCCAATCCGGTCCGCACCCCACTTCCGTCCGGCGCGGAAATACATCTGGTTAAGCATACTGGACAGGCAACGCCTTCGGAAATAAAGTACTACCAGAGAATAATTGGCAGCCTCCTGTATGTGCAAATCGGAACGCGTCCAGACATCTCTTTTGCAGTCTCGCGTCTTGCACAGTATTCCAGCAATCCGTCAGCACAGCACCTACGCCTTGCAAAATATGTGCTATCTTATCTTAACAGCACAGCCCAACTAAAGCTACATTACGATGGCGCGCAAGGCGTCGGACTGCACGGATACTCTGATTCTAGTCTCGGAGATGACGCAGATGACTTTCACTCCACTTCGGGCTATGTATTCTTGCTATCTGGAGCTGCGATTTCCTGGTCCTCGGTAAACAGAAGACCATCGCCCAGAGCACCACTCAAGCCGAGTATATGGCCCTAGCCGACGCAGCTAATCAAGCCGCGTGGTATCGGAGCTTCTTCTCCGAAATCGGCTACGATATCACTGATCCGATTCTGCTCCATGGTGATAACAAAGGCGCCATAGATCTTGCGCTCAATCCTGTCACCGGAAGAAGATCAAAACATATCCCCATAAAGCATCACGCAATCAGACAGTACATCGAGGACGGACTAATTGATCTAGTCAGAACGCCCACAGCAGAGATGCTTGCTGATGGTCTCTAACCAAGCCGCACGCTCATGTGTTGCTTCAGACTTTCATCACTGGATTAGGTCTCATCTGATCTAATCTACTGACTGTCTAGATCACGGGGGGATGTTGAGATAAAGAGTAGCCGAAGCGTTGACGCGTCGGCCTAAACTGTCCCGGGCGGCCCACAGGCCCGGACCACATAAGCGTTTCAGCTCAATTGATGAAACGCGTACGATAACAAAATTGATAGTATGATCTAAGACAATCGGTAGCTAGCACATAGCGATCGTGAAAACAATTTGATAGTTACTATAGACAAAATAATTAGGGACACTCTCAGATACTTAAGAGCATCGTACATACAGTAGATACTTCAGTTTCGTCTCACAGAAACTGAAGTAAGTACTTACTATCTCACGATCTTATCAGTAGCTGATTACGCGTTGTAGTATCATTTTTATTAGGTAAATA
>JAGFNK010000205.1:0-86248 GCA_025769875.1 Russula earlei | reverse complement strand
AATAAGCAAGGGGAACTCACCCATTCTGTTGGCTTCGCGTCTGATACAAGGAAAGAGAGCTTGCAAAGGTTCTATCTCACAGATTTAGGAACGGATCGGGTCATCCTGGGATATCCTTCCTAATATGATTCGACCACACCATCAACTGGAAGAAAGGACAGTTGATGGAAGGAACAGTACAGATTGAGACTGCTCAATACAAGTACCTGGATCTCTATGTTTGCAAAACTCCAAAAGCGAGCAAGAGATGAAAACCGCAATTGAAGAAAGGGGAAGCCATCTACCTACAAAAGACAACTATTGCTCAGAAGTGGGCCCAGCAGTCGATTAAACCACAGGAAGGAGAGGATCCCCTTGCCAATGTTCCAAAGCAATTCCACCACTTTGCAGATGTCTTCTCAGAAGAGAAGTCCCAGAGATTCCCACTGTCATGAACCATTCTCCGGAGAGGGCCCTTGAAGGACCCTTCCTTATAGGAGGAAACCCAGCCTCTATGGTGTCACCCTGTTCACACGAGCAAAAGGGGTGAGTAGAGGTGTCCACAATATCGCGCACGCATTGTTGCGCGAGCGATTCTCGGCACAATCGACATACAGCAAGCCCCACTTAAAGGCAACCCTTCTAGCAACAAAAGACAGCATTAGGGCCTTCCTAAGGACCCTTTGGAACGACCTTAGGAACTCTACAATAGGTACTAACCTGGTATCAAAGGCCCTACCGCGTTATTAGACCAACTCTAATAACTATAGAACGAACTATAAGGCAACACTAAGGACCTTAATAGAAGTATTAGGGTCGACTCTAAGGACCCTAATAGAACTATATAAGGGCCTTATAAGATATCACTATTCCCTAACCAACTACAAGTCCTCAAATGACCGGCCCTAACTAACTAACAGGAAATGAATCAGGTGCTTGCACGTGCACTAAAGCAGTGAACACGTGGACAATGGAAGCTCTTACTCATCAAGAAGAGTCTTCTTACTCAGCAGCTTACTGAGCATGACTGAGCATGCTCAGTAAGCATCCCCCCACTTCTTACTCATCACTCTATTGTGCTTGATAACAAGGTTATGACTTGTTCCCTTATTTAGCAGTTCTCTTGTAGTATATAAGCGCTCAATAAAGTAGCAGCAGTCCTCAGACTGTCCATTTGTTACGGCACTCTCTATCCCTGGGATACTCCTTTAAGGACCATCCCCTTGTGACTACCCTCCCTGGCCTCTTCCCTGCGTGATTGCTCGACTCTCACGTAACAGTACCTCTCTGGTATCTGTTACTACTCTGGACTCTACTTCTTGCTTGCCCCGCGGTCTTGGACATCTATCGACTCGTCTTCGAGCTTATCCCTCGCTCTTGAACTGGATAGTTCAACAGTGAGTCTTGACACCCCACCAAGGGAACCAGACATGCAGATAGAGCTGTTACCTGACGCACCAAAGGAACTAAACTGCAAAGTGTACCCCCTAACACGAGATGAGCGAGAATACCTCAAGAAATTCCTAGCTGATGAAGTAGAGAAGCGATACATCACTCCAGGTCCATCCAGCTACACATCTCCAGTGTTCTTCATTGGCAAGAAGGACAGCAAGGAAGAGGATCATTGTAGACTATCGACGACTAAATCAGTGGACCAGACGAGACAATGAACCTTTACCACATCTGGAACAAGAGGTGGAAAGACTCCGAGGGAAAAAGGTCTTCTCCAAATTCGATATACGATGGGGATACAATAATGTGCGACTGGCAGAAGGAGATCGCTGGAAGGCAGCCTTCAAGACCCATATGGAACCTACCTGCCCAACGTCATGTATTTTGGGCTCAAGAACGCACCAGCCTTCTTTACTAGGCTGATGAGAAGAGACTTCGGTGACTGGCTGGACCGATGGGCAGAATACACGGTCAACTATCTGGATGACTTTGGAATTGCCACGGGGGACAGTCCTGAACAACTAGAAATCCATGAGCAATGTGTCAACGAACTACTCACTGATGCAGAAGAAGTCATACTTCCTGAAACCCCAGAAGTGCCAGTTCATGGTGCGAAAACTAACCATGCTAGGATGGGACATAGACGAAGGGAAGATGAAGATTGAGGCCTCCAAAGTCCGAGGAATCACGGACTGGCCTTGGAAATCAAGGACATACACGAAGTTGGGCGGCAAAGTCATGGGAGTCCTCAGTACAATAGGGCTTTCATTCGAGGATTCAGTCAGATTGCTCGACCCATTATTGCCTTGACAAAGAAAGGGGTGCCATTTGAATGGACCCAAGAATGCAAAGATGCTCTGGAACGACTTATCCAGATAGTATCTTCTGACCCTGTCCTGCTCCATCCTGATGAGGAGCGACCCTTTGAACTGGAAGTAGACGCGTCCAATTATGCCATTGGAGCAGTATTATTCCAGAAGGACGAACAAGGAAAGAGGAGGCCAATAGGTTACTTCTCAGCAGCCTTGAAACAAGCAGAGAAGAACTACGACATATGGGACAAAGAGTTCTTAGCCATGGTGCGAGCCTTGAAACACTG
This sequence comes from Russula earlei, assembly GCA_025769875.1. NCBI lineage: Eukaryota > Fungi > Basidiomycota > Agaricomycetes > Russulales > Russulaceae > Russula > Russula earlei. The sequence goes on along the minus strand of JAGFNK010000205.1, from coordinate 83,718 downwards.
GCGACACCTACTCATGGGAGCAAAGCATAAGGTGGTGGTTTATACAGACCATGCGAACCTGTTGCATTACCTGACACCCTCAGCGAATAAATGGTCGAGTGGCAAGATACATTACCTTCTTGGCGGACTTTGACTTAGAATTGAAACATCAGGCAGGGGCAAGGAATAAAGCAGATGCCCTGTCAAGGAGACCTGACCTTGACTGATGGACAAGGGGATAAAGAAGAAGTGGTCGCGCTACCTGACCATCTTTTTATTCGAGTAATGCACACTACTGCATTGGAAGAACGGATAAAGAACCAACAAGGGGAAGAAAGACACCGATTAAAGTTACTTGATTGGGTACAGAGACACCGACTGGAGAAGCGACATAACTTATGGTGGAAGAATGAAGCCTTGGTGGTTACAGGCGACGAAGGAACCCACAGGACCTTACTGGAACAGTATCATGACAGTCCCACAGCAGGACACCCAGGAAAAGCTAAAACATTACTGGGAATGATGCGATACTACTGGTGGCCCACCATAAGACGCTTTGTCGATCGATATGTGGAAGGATGCGCAATTTGCCAAAGTAACAAGTCAAACACTCATCCAAATCGACCTCCCTTGTATCCCATTCCACCAGAAGAAGGGGCTACTCCCTTCTCAACTGTCAGCATGGACTTTGTGGTCAAATTGCCGAAGTCGAAAGGATATGACAGTATATTGACTGTCACTGACCACGATTGTACTAAAGGCGTCATCTTGCTTCCTTGCAAAGAAGAAATGGACGCAGAAGAGCTAGCACAGCTCTACAAGGACAGAATATTCCCATTTGTGGGAGTACCAAGCAAGATCATATCCGATCGAGATAAACTAATAAGTTCCAAGTTCATTAGGGAACTTTGCGACCAGCTGCATATCAAACAGAATATCAGCACTGCCTACCATCCTCAGACAGATTGGACAATCAGAAAGAACGAATCAGACGATGGGAAACATCACTAAGAATCTTTTGCAACCACCAACAAGACGATTGGGTGGATTGGCTGCCTCTGGTGCAATACACGATGAATTCTAACGTTTCAGAGACAACCAGACAATCCCCTTTCTTCTTATGGATGGGTTTTATGCCCAAAGCACACCAGCCAAATTCGGGAAGCAAGATACCAAGAATAGACATTGGAAAGTCCGGATCCAGGAAGCGAGATCACAGGCACAAGAAGTGATGAAGATCGCTTCCCTAATGTGGAAGCGAAGAAGTAGTTTCCAACCTTATCAGAAAGGAGAAAGGGTATGGCTCGACAGCACCAACCTAAAAACGACACATCCTACAGTGAAACTACGCCCAAAACGATATGGGCCCTTTGAATCACGGAGGTGATTAGTCCGGTGACATACAGATTGGATCTCCCTAGCCGCTGGAGGATCCATAACGCGTTTCATGCCTCCTTATTGACACCTTACAAGGAAACCGAGGAGCATGGGGCCAACTACACCAATCCAGAAGCAGAATTGGTGGAAGGGAGAAGAGGAATATGAAGTAGCAACGATTTTAGGTTCAAGACGAACTGGAAGGAGGAAACAGCTGGAGTATCAAGTCCGGTGGGAAGGGTACTCCGAAGCCCATGACTCTTGGGAGCCAGTAGAGAACATCAAAGCGTCTAGACTAATAGAGGAATATCACAGAAAGAACCCCACTGCCATACTGGGTTATAAAAGTCCAGCGAAAGATGCCCTCTACTTCCTCATCCCCATATCGTCGCTCACAAATGTCCCAAACTCCACTAATGAAATCGTTCCCCAGTCCGACCTCTCTGGTGTAGAGGGGCCACTTGAAATCACCACTCCCGATGCTTCCCTTCTTGCCTTCTTCCAAGGAATGGATGAACATAACACTGGAGAAGGAGAAGCAGATATGCGTCCTCTCGAATTTGGACCCCCTGCTGACCAAGTCGACGTTCAGCCTGGGGATTGGGATGTGATGTCCCCCACCAGGCACTCTTGCCCAGGATGCCCACCCTGGAGAGCCTTGGGTACGATGGGACACTGACAGACACCACACAGGGATTGACATCCCTGATGGCATGACTTGGGGCAACAAACCGGCCAGGTATGTGGCCTATGACGTTGCCTTGGGAGAGCCGAGAGTGAGGGGGAAGAATGGAGAAGGCCATGCAGACTATGGCAAGATCCTCCAGGCCACCCCTTGCTATAACCTCTATAACTATGGCCAAGACGAACATGACTTAGACTGCTTCGACACAGAGAGGCAGTTCGAAGGGCGCTGGAGACAGACCCTCTACCTGCTAGGCGACTATGGGCTGCAGGCAGAACTCTACCCGCTTGGACCATCTCTACACCCTACAAGAAACGCTGGAAGCTAACTATAAGGTGCTTGAAGAAGAGGAGAAGCAGCTGCGCTACAAGCTCAGCAAGTACCTAGCTGAGAAGCGAGGAGTAGAGAGAGACAGGGCTGAAGCCAAGGAGAGAATGGTGGCAGCCAAAGTACGCTCACGTTGTTGGGAGTTCATTGAAGCAGGCTGTAGCCAGGGAGAAACCCCTCCAGGTGTCTGGGCTGAAGAACTCCTCACCAACTATCGGGCTGGGCAGCCCACTCCCCCTCTACCCGTCTTCGTCCCTCAGCTGCCTTTGGCAGACATCGCTCAGGGGTATGCTACCTCTGACCCAGAACCAGTACCAGCCAGCCCCACACCTACGACGGTGCAAGGGTATTCAGAAGAGGAGATGAATGTCCTCCAAACCATGTCCGGTATGCGCCTTCGAGGAGGAGCAGGATCGGAAGCGTCACCAAACCCTTCCCCCCAAAGCTCTATTACCATTCCTATAGCAGCAGCGGGGAAGCGTCTACTGCAACGGCTGACTTCATTCTGGAGCCTCAGCAGCTGAACATGATAGAAGGGAGGAGGAAAGGAACCAATGCAAGTATTGTGGTGAGGTAGGACATTTTAACAAGTACTGTCCACTGCCCCACCAGTATTGCCACGACCAACTGGCAGCAGACGCTGCCTCACATTGCCTAGTACCTCCCTATCATCGTTCCTATACACCAATCAGATCATGCCCTTTCCACCAAGGATGGGAACAGGCACACCCAAGCAGGAAGAGGAAGTCCGACCAGGAGAGGGAGGACACTGCTAACCCACGCATTTTGCAGGTAGCGAAAGGAGAAGGGTCCAGGACCTTTCAAGAACCTTTCACTACGACTCCTCTTCGCTCAGACACACCTCCAGTCCGGAGGTTACCTAGGGACTCTGACAGACTCCCACAGATCATGTCTCCTGCAGCCACTGCTGAGGAGTCAGAGGCGATAGTGGCCTCAGCATTGGCTGCCTATGAGGCAGCAGAAGAAGGCCGATACACCTTCACCACATCACCTCCTCCCCTTGATGATGATGGCGTTGACCCCACCACTCGATTTTAGAATCGTTGGTGTGTGGGACCACCAATCTGAAGGAGGGGTAATGTTACCGAGTGGTTTGGGGTCCGGAAGATGCCGGAACACCTGAACTATGGACTGCACCGTTTGCATTATGCGTGCGTCAGATCTTGATCGTTTATGTTCCTTGATATCACATTCGGAGCGCGTTGATCGTATCTTTCAGAAGATGTACTGAAGAAGCAATGAGTAGCATTGCTTCTGTCCCAGATGTTCCTGTACCGCCACGTACGTCGATTCCTTGATTGGGGAAGCACTTAATGCTTCCAGCACCGAGATCGTTTACATAGAAGCAACCTCGCTTCTATGAGCCATGTTTTGCTTCTATAGCACCGACTAGTACTACAGTAGTACAAACCTTATCCCTGTAAGGCTATATAAAGCCCCCAGTCGTAACAGTTGAGCCCTAAGCTCGACTTAGTTTGCCAATCCCAAACAGTTGACTCCTACCCCATCTGCAGAGCCCCTCTCATCTTGTTGTCATACTCTAGAAGGATCTAATACTCCTTCCCCTCCACGAGTATTGCTTGCTTGACTCAAGCATATCTGCATTGGTAGGACGCGTTTATAGACGCGACCATTGATCTTATTTAAGGCACTTTGGAGCCTTAACAGGGCGGCACCATCCACATGTCGCAGCAAGCATATATTGACTCGATCCTTCGTCGCTATCATTTAGACGAGCTCAAACCACTCTCCACACCCATGGACATACAGTCCTGCCTTACGCACGAGCAGTCGCCAACAAGCGCGGCTGAGTCTGCCGCCATGCGCGATGTACCATACCGCGAGGCCGTCGGCGCCCTCAATTGGGCCGCACTTTCCATGCGCCCGGACATCGCCTTTGCAGTGGCCACCATAGCACGGTTCGCCACAAACCCAGGCCCAGCGCACTGGCATGCAGTCAAGCGAATTTACCGTTACTTGTCTGGCACACGCGACTTGTGGCTCACTTATGGCGAAACAAAGCGCGTCCTTGAAGGATATGCGGACGCGGATGGCAGCATGGCCGAGGATCGGCGCGCCATCTCAGGCTACGCGTTCCTCATCGACGGCGGTGCTGTCTCTTGGTCCTCAAAGCGCCAGGAGATCATTTCACTCTCGACCACAGAGAGTGAATACGTTGCGGCCACTCACGGGATGAAGGAAGCGCTATGGCTGCACAGCCTTATCTCAGAAGTCTTTGGCCCCCTCTCTAATGCCACCACCCTTTTCTCCAACAATCAGTCAGCTATCGCGCTCGCGCGCGACCATCAGTATCACGCCCGGACCAAACACATTGACGTCTGGTACCACTGGATTTGATGGGTCATCGAGCAAGGTTCTGCACGACTCGTGTATTGCCCAACAGATGACATGCTCGCCGACGCGCTCACCAAGGCGCTCCCTTCTGTGAAGGTCAAACACTTTGCGTCAGGACTCAGCCTGTCCACAAAGCGAGGGGAGTGTTGTAAAATTCCTGAGCGCGAGTGAACTCGATCGCGAGCGCACGAGAACGAGTGAGTTGTCCCCTCAGTCGATACATATACCCATGCCATTAGGCCACCCTAAGTGGATCTAGCTATTTACAACAATTAGTACCTAGACTAATTAACTAGTCTGGATGTCTATTGGCTCGATCATTGTCCCATTTCTTGCATACCCTTCGTCCGCGGACTTACAGAATCCGCACCTGTTTCCTACTTATATGAGTAGACAAAATACTTACCTTCCCTCAGTGATCGCTTACGCGTGCGAGTCACTGAGGTACGTTCCTTTAGCTACCCTTTTCTTACGTTCCATAAGAGCTCATACCTGGATAGCACAGTCATTGCTTATTCAGGTAATATATCTTCAGTGATCGCTTATGCGCGTGAGTCACTGAGCACAGTCATTGCTTATTCAGCGACCCTCGCGAGTGCGAACATGTAGGCCTCCCTTCGGACGCGGCACTCACTCACAAAAACTGTCATTTCTCCCACTCTCGTTGAACCCCATAGTTTCTACAGACCTACCAGAGAATCTGTAGAAGACATCCTAGAGAGCATAGAAACCAAACTCAGAAACTAATTGCATGAAGTTTGAATGCACACCCTGAGCCTGTGCACATAAAAGCAACAACACCTGCACCCCACCTGCCTGACCCCAACTGAGGAACACTCCCCCACTGGACCACCTCAACAAACAATAAACCTCCACATTAAACCCACACATAAGACACAATCCCCTTCCACAACCTGCCTCAACACCAACAAAACAACCAAGACAACAAACCACACCAACACCTTATAGAACATCACAGAATAGCACTGCACCCCACAACAATGCCCTCAGACACTTCCAAAGACTCTGCACCCAAATCAACTATGCTAGCCCGCCTTGTGGTCTTAGGCAGACCTGCCTCTGCCACCTCCAAGGCAAGAAAAAACAAAAACAAACGGACCAGGAGAAGCATCTCTCCAGACACTAACCCTGACCTCACTAGCCCAAACCATCTCTCCCCTGCTCCCAAAATCCTGACCATCACCATTCCCCCCCAGATCTACATGCACCTTGGCCCCCCTAGGGAACAACAACCCCTTCCAGCCTGTCCTCAGTCCCACACCCCCACCAATCCCTATGCCCACCTCCCTAGAGGACACCCCCCACTCACTCCTGGCCTCTCCATCGCTGAACATTCCCCTGACTCCACCCATCCTTACAACACGCCCCAAGGAACACCCTGGAGATGGAGGAGAGACCCCCCCCCACCACAGCCCCACACCCCAACAACATACACCCCCAACACATTGAATGACCAAATCATTTCCACCCTGACTGAACCCACCCCCACACTGACTTCCCTCAGAGCTCAAGTCACAGCCACAGCCACAAACCACCTGATCCCTGACAATAACTGTGACTCCCCTCACAATCCCCTTGAAAAATATACTGCAGGAGCAATGCCCCAAATCCACAACACCCATCCCACCTCAGCCTTTGACTACTTAGACCTCAACACAGTTGACTCCTGGGATTCCTCTGTGGGGTATAAGCTCTTAGCCCACCCTTTCAGAGGCAAAGTTTTCAATCTGGACCTCCATAACAGCATCAGAAACAAGATTTTCATGGCAGCAACCAAGATATCACACTCCACTGAACTTGGTGTCCTAGCCCCCCAACCCAGCAAAGATGCGCTCTGCACAAATTGTACCCCCACCACCTTCCTCATATATAACCTCACTGAACCTCAATACCAACTCCTCCTTCAATGGGGAACATGGTCATCCTCTACCATCTCGTTCTGTGTAACACCTCTCCTTCCAAAGTGTCCCAAATATCTCTTCTCTATCAGAAATCTTGCCATGCTTAACACTAATGAAGTCTACAGCACCATCCACCCTGTCTGGCAAGATGAAACCTTGGTGGAATTCTTATTCTCAATCTTACAAAACACCCCAGAGAGTGCTTGTGTCACAGAACCAGTACTTTGGACCAGACTGGCAACTGGGATAGCCTACCTGGACTTATCGCATGTTTAGTTCATGTTTTATGTGTTACAGCATTGTGGCTGTAAGGGCGTTAGCTCAGGGTTCAGTGGGGCCAAGTCCCTGTGACTTGATTCAAGGGTTCAGTGGGGCCGGCTCAAAGAGACTGGATCAAGAGTTTAGTGTCTCAAGACTAAGTCAGATGATGACTCAGCCCACAGACAGAGTTGATCTCCTGGTTTCACAGAAGAGGAGGACAATGAGAGAGAGGCAGAGGAGGAAGAGGAACACAAGGGTTCCTTGAGGTGTGCTCAGGTCAAGCAGAGTGTAAGCCAGCACAAGCAAGTTGTGTTTGAGAGAGTTATACAGGGCAAGGGATGTGACAGGAAATGGGACAAAGCTAAGCTTGGGGCATTCCCCAGCTTCTACAGGTGCTTAAATACTGTTACGAACCAAGGCCCGGTCCTGGCCATAGATTGTCCTATTTCACTCAAGAGAGACCTCTCTCACTTTGCATTGCCGACTCCCTTCCATTTTCTGGGCTATCCCTCCTGCGGTACAAGATATTGCTATTGCAAAGGCACTATAACACGACCAGGCACCCGTTTCCTAATCGGGTAATCATCGCGTGGCAGCCACATGGCCACCCAGCCACCAAGGACCCGAAACAGCGGCACAAACTCTTAGAAACTGTTGCATAAATCATCTGACAGTCATCAAGGCTCCAATGACATCATGGCTGACTGAGCAACTCCACAGTGACCTCATAGGCTCACTAAGCGCTCCACAGTGACATCATAATGATGTCATCGCTCCACAATGATCAGTAATGCGCTCAGTAAGCCTGAAACTTGACACAAGCAAGTTTATGCCTCTGTAGTCCTATTGGATGGTACCAAAGAGTCTAGAATAGTCCCAGTTCTTTGTAATCGACCCTGTACACTGTATATAAGCCCCAATGAAGCATGGCAGTCGTCAGACTGTCCATTTGTGATACTCTCATCTTCCTGTACTCCCCTGCGACCGCTCAGTCTAAAGATTCCCCTCGCCCCCAAGGTACTCTTCAAGACCGCCTTGTTAAAGCCCCCTCACTACACTGGCCTCTAGCCTTCGCCTTTGTCTCTGCAACACCTACCAGTCCCCATCTGTACCCTCCTCGTCATTTGGCTCGTCCTCCTGTTCAACGCCGCTTACGCCGCGTACCATCTGTTCCGACCCTTGCCCACCTGCTCCTGAGTCCTTAGTGATCAGCAGTATGTGTCTTGACAAATACTGTATGTAGTGAGGCTGTACAGTACCATATGCAGAACAATAGACAAGGGTGAACCAATGGCAAAAGGGGGTCAAACAAGGGATGAAACAATACAAGTAAACAATAAGAGTTCATCAGTATCAAGGATGAAGGTAACCAAGGGAACAGGGGTGAAAGTAGAGAACAATAGTAAATGAGACAAGGGTAAATGATGAACCCAAAAGAGGGGTAGATCAAACATTGCTGCCTGGCTTAATGTTTTTGTCACTCTCTTCTTCAATATCCCATGCCCCTCATTCACCTCCAGAGTACTTCTTTTCAACATCATACTCATTTCGATTAGTTATAACTGCCTCAACTTGAAGACCTCTTAAGACTTGCTTATTAGAAGATATATGGTTGTTACTGGGAACCTGTTACGAACCAAGGCCAAGTCCTGGCCGAAGATTGTCCTATTTTACTCAAGAAGAACCTCTCTCACTTTGCATTGCCGACTCCCTTCCATTTTCTGGGCTATTCCCCCTGCGGTACAAGATATTGCTATTGCAAAGGCACTATAACACGACCAGGCACCAGTTTCCTAATCGGGTAATCATCGCGTGGCAGCCACATGGCCACTCAGCCACCATGGACCCGAAACAGCGGCACAAACTCTTAGAAACTGTTGCATAAATCATCTGACGTCATCAAGGCTCCAATGACATCATGGCTGACTGAGCGACTCCACAGTGACCTCATAGGCTCACTAAGCGCTCCACAGTGACATCATAATGATGTCATCGCTCCACAATGATCAGTAATGCGCTCAGTAAGCCTGAAAGTTGACACAAGCAAGTTTATGCCTCTGTAGTCCTATTGGATGGTACCAAAGAGTCTAGAATAGTCCCAGTGCTTTGTAATCGACCCTGTATACTGTATATAAGCCCCAATGAAGCATGGCAGTCGTCAGACTGTCCATTTGTGATACTCTCCATCTTCCTGGGTACTCCCCTGCGACTGCTCAGTCTAAAGCCTTCCCTCGCTTCCAAGGTACTCTTCAACGACCGCCTTGTTTAAAGCCCCTCGCTGCACTGGCCTCTACTCTTCGCCTCTGCCTCTTGCAACACGTACCAGTCCCCATCTGGTACCTCTCTAGTCGTTTGGCTCGTCCTCCTGTTCAACGCCGCCTTACGCCGCGTACCATCTGTTCCGACCCTTGCCCACCTGCTCCTGAGTCCTTAGTGATCAGCAGTACGTGTCTTGACATCTGGACAGTCTCTCATCATTCTTGTATTGACCAGCCAACGCTCAAGTGTCTACTCCCAACTCCCCCACTCTTGTCAATACCTCCCTGCGTCTCCCTTCTCCTCTCCAGCCCACTCCACGCACCGCCTCTTCGCATCCTCACTGAAGACGTCGACCCGGTCGACACATCCTCACCCCTCAGCCTCTTGTACTCCCCAACGGCTCCCCCATCGTCTCCTACCACTGTCCAGCCTATCCCAGACAACTTTGTCCCTGTCGGCACTCCCCCTCCAGCGCAGAACGAGCAACAGCAAGCGGACCGTCCTCCCTTACCTGAAGGCTTCCTCGACCGTCCCCCCTGCACAGTATTTCGCTTCCATCCGCACCAGTACTTCGTCCTCCCTACCACCAATCGTCGCCAGGAGCAGTGGCGTCCCCTCCACGACTTGAATCATCAAGACTACCTTGGACGCATCCCTACCTCAGACCAGTTAGCTCGTCGCGCATTCACAGACACCTTCACTACCGCCTTTCGTGCACGCATCGTCCACACTTTTGCGGTAGAACCCTCCAACACTGCCCTTGCCACCCAGTACAATCTCACCCCCTTCGGCATCTGCTCCAACGTCGGGATATACGCCCCGGACGCTGACTTTCCCCTCGGACGCATCGCATACATTTTTAACACCTCGTTATTTAGGAAACTACTTACCTTGCCTGCTATTTACCGCCCTGCTTACGAGGGCTCGTTTTGCTTATCTATCGTACACGACTTCTTGGACGGACGTCTCGCTTTCGCATACGGCTACTTACACTTCGAGGAGAACAGTAACCGCGTGTCCCTACGTCACTATTCGACTTATACAGTCGACACCATCCGCTTTAACCCCCAGCTACTTCGCTTTTGCTTTACGCCTCGTATTCCCCTTAACCCTCTCGAAATAATTGAGAGGTACCAGCTCGAAACCATAGATCTTGCGCACGGTTCTTAAAAAGTAAGAACCACCCTTGTAACGCTTCAATAAAGATCGAATAAAGATCCTTTTCTTGTTTTAACTAAAGTGCCACGAGAATACGCCTTAGAAGAAGACGAAGAAGAAGACGCTATCACTCAGACACGTCTTAAAGCTAAATCATTATCGAACTTGGACCTCCGTCGCATTCCCTGTCACCACTTTAACCAACTTACACGACGTACCAGGAGTTGAACCACCTCACGAAGATTTCCCCCATCTTATTGTTAAAGAGTTCCTTGAAGTCTTGCCTTTTGGACAACTCTTAAGCCACGACGAACACGCACTATATCTTGAAACCCTTAGTCGACTTCTACCTCCAGCACGACAACAACTACTTATATTGGCACCTTGCTCAAGCAAAGAACATCCAAGGACAGCCAGTTGACTACCAATCCTTACGCACTAGTGAATTAAACCTTTGGACCAGAGTCATTCAACCACGCCACCACATCATTGTCCACTCTTTAAGGACAGGGTATCGCTTGTTTTATCTAGGCTTGGACATACATCAGCTACTACCGTCTCACTGTCCAGTTCTACCACCTACGCCTCAACAGAATACAAAGGGAAAATCAATCTTACGTCCAACTTGCTGTTGTACCAGGAATACACAACACCTTTGACTGGGAAACTAACTCTTGGCTATACGACGCAGACTACAATCAACCTTGGGCAATTACCAGCCCAGACGCCTCATATACTGGTCCCCCTGCGTACTATTCTGTCCCAGCAATCCTAGAAGCCTCAAGTCTCGCCCCTCGACCCCTCACACCGATTCAGACCACTGTCCCAACTAGCCAAGAACGTTGGTCTGCCAGCACAGAAGATACTGAGTCAAATCCGTGGACAGCAAGGTGTAACTGCAAAACAGAGTATTGCACGTGCAACTTTCGACCAGACACACCTCCTACTCCTGACGGAATTACCTTGTGGACGCCAGGCGATTACCACCTCCCCATTCGATAAATCTGGCTCCTCGACACAGGAGACGCGCGTCATCCCAACGACCCCCTGAGAGAGAAACAGTTCCCAACGCAAGAGGATTTCTTGTTGAAAGACCATTACCTCCTACCCCTCCTGACGCCTACGTACCCTTGTTTACCAATCGTATTCCTACCCCTGTCATACCTATCCCAACCCTTTGCATCACCCCTTGTTGAATCCCCTGATAGTGCCGATCTTAGGAGTACTGATTTACACTGTTATCCTACCAGAACAATCCTTCTTAGCATTAAACCTACCTACACGTTCAAGGAGAGAAGTTAATTGAATTCAAGAATTATTGTACCCAAGCTTGGCATCAACGACTGACACACTTTATAGTTTACAAGCACCCCACCAAGGAAATAAGTGACTTTGCCATCTCTCCAGCAGAATTTGAAGGATATCTGTGGAAAACCCGAGTAGTTCTAACACAAAGCAGCATTACTGAAGAATACTCCCGAATCCAATTAAGAAAACATCAAGGAAGACCTGATACCATTCGACTAAAGCCAGCCTACACCATTGCATATCCTTGGAACAACGGCCATTGGACTATAACAGTCGTCTAGATCTATGAGCACTAGGAGAGACATCACTGACGAAGAAGAAAATCTAATCCCACTCCTATTTGAAAACCTCAGTTACGACACCCAAGATCACTGTTACCGAGGAAAATTTGCAGGCACACCTATTATCAACCACGGAAATCTTTCTGACACTTGGTTATACGAAGACGATAACGACGAAGTTACCACCGAACAACTTAAAGCGGCAGCCCCAGGAGCAGAAAACGTTCAAGACTTCAACCCCTATAACTACTCAGGCCTCTTCCTAGACAGACCAGTCAAGTGGAGCCGTTCTAGAAGACATTGGGTTTACTATAACAATCGAGAAGTCGATTTCTCAGCCAGAACACCTCAAGAAGTTACCGCTATCCTAGGAACTGCTCAGAGCACTCGAAGCACCACTCCAGGACCTTCTACTCGGCGTAATACCCAACAACCTACTCCTCATACAACTAGCAACGTACCACAAGCAGTCCCTCGAACGCTCACTCCAACTAGAATCCAACTACAAGGTTCAGCCCCACCTATTGTTACAGCTACAACAACTCAGAATCCCACCATGTCAAGCAATCCACGCCTTGTCGGAACAGCACCAGAACCCTTTGACGGAAAGGCTGATAACGCAGAAGCCTTTTGGGCAGCTTTGGCCAATTATTATTACATCAATGGCGACTCCTTTACAGATGAAAGCAAGAAAGTTGCCGCTGCACTGACCCACTTTAAAGTAGGAACACCCGCCGGAGCGTGGGCTAGAGAACAAACCACCAAGGCTATGGCTCGTACCGTAGCAGACTATGGGTCATGGGACGACTTCAAGAAAGCCTTTGCCGATCATTTTATCCCTGCAGAAGCAGAGTTGGCCTCCGCTAATACCATGCACACCTATTATCAAGGAAAACTACCATTTAATGAATGGTATCAGAAATGGTCGCACCATGCATCACGAGCTACCACCGATGAAAGAACAAAGATGTACGCATTTAGGAAGAACATCAACCCGGCCTTACATCAGAAAATATTGGGAATCACACCGACACCAACTACACTTGCAGCCCTTGTCAAAGCAGCAAGAGAATTCGACAACCTTTTCCACCTAGTACAACTCCACTGCTTTTCGAGGAGGACGCTCTGTGCGTGCCCGAGGATTAAACACTCAAGGATCAGATAATCCATTGGAAATTAACTTGTACCAAGGAGAGCCTAATGAACGACCCTGGGAATCCAGAAGTGAAAGGAAACCTCTCACAGATGCAGAGAAAGAATTTCGACGCAAGAACAATCTCTGTTATTACTTGTGGAAAGAAGAATCATATGGCAAATCAATGTAGAGCAAAGAAAGCAGCTCAAGGACGCCAACGACAAGGATCTCGCCCCCAAACAGTCAGAGCTACAACCATTCAAGATGAAAACATCGAACCTGCACAAGAAGAACCCGTTCCTGTTGCATCACTAACAACCTGGAGAGAGACACTTGCAGACTCAATCCTCCGCCCAAGATCTGCTCCTATGGATTTTTAATTGGACCCCCTTCTGCACCGAGGAGGGACATGCGGTCCAAATCAGTACGATACAAAGAGAAATCAATTACCCCAAAGTTTTTACCAAGAATATTCGCTCCCCTTCCATTGCCTTGAAAGTTACCTTAGGTAGGGAAGACAAGCGGCAAAGAAATCGGTGCAAGAGCCCTGCTCGACAGTGGAGCAGAAGGAATGATAATCCACTGAACGATTTGCACAAAGACACCACCTGCACCTTCGAACTATGATCAAACCCTTGCCAGCACAAAATGTAGATGGAACACAAAATGCCAATGGACTAATACGCTTTAGCACCATCCAAAGACTTCGCATTCCAAGCGCACACAGGCGCCACTCATGACGAACAAGCAGAATTCCTGGTCACTAACATTGGAGATCACGACATTATCTTAGGAACCGATTGGCTACGACACCACAACCCAGATATTGATTGGGCAAATGATACAATCACACTGAGGAACTGCCCCCGAACTTGCCTTACCACACACCCAAGCATAACCATTGCATCTGCATCTGGAACGCGGAATTACCAAATACAAGCGCTTACTTTCCCTGAAGAAGAAGAACCCGAGTTTACGGACATTGCTGCACTAATCTTCCCAGATACTGAAGGACCATTGAACCCATGTGTTGACGAACAAATCCACGATGCGTTTAGCCCAATAACAATCAACATAAGAGCCAAATCAACCACAGCTACCAAGCTAGCCAATGCGGAAACACCCCCTAAGACATTAGACGAACTTATCCCCGCCCAATTCTTGAAATGGCGAAAGGTTTTCGATGAACAAGCTTCTCAACGCCTTCCTGCTCACCAACCATGGGACCATGCAATCAATCTAAAACCAGGGATCGCCCGACGCGATTCTGGCATTTATCGACTTACTCCCAAGGAACTACAAGCCCTAAAAGAATACTTAGACGAACATTTGAAAAGAGGCACAATCCGACCATCAAAAGCAGCTATTGCCAGCCCATTCTTCTTTGTAGAAAAGAAAGGAGGAAATCTACGACCAGTGCAAGACTACAGAGCCCTGAATACAGCAACTGTCAAAGACGCGTATCCACTACCCTTGATTCCTGAATTAATTGACAAACTCCAAGGAGCCCAATACTTTACCAAGTTTGACGTACGATGGGGATACAACAACATTCGCCTCAGAGAAGGCGATGAACACCTCGCAGCATTCAAGACACCATTAGGACTCTTCGAACCATTGATAATGACATTTGGTCTCTGCAACGCCCCAGCCACTTTCCAACGCTTTATGAACACCATCCTAGCAAAATACATTGCCACTGAACGAGTGGTTGTTTATCTAGATGATATACTAATCATGGCGCAAACCTTGAACGAACTAGACGACTGGACACATAAGGTCCTAAAAACACTCCAAGACCACGACTTATACTTGAAACCAGAGAAATGTGCTTTCCGACAAACCTCTATTAGTTACCTAGGCATCAATATCTCCCAAGGACGAATATCCATGGACCAAGACAAGTTAATAGGCATTACAAAGTGGCCTACTCCGACCAATGTTACGGAAGTACAAGCATTTCTAGGATTCTGCAACTTCTATCGACGATTTATCCACCAATACTCTCGAATAGCACGGCCCTTGTTTAACTTAACAAAGAAAGAAAACCCCTTCAAGTGGGAAGACGATGAAGAACAAGCATTTCAGAAACTAATCCAAGCATTCACAACGGCCCCAATCCTCATGTTACCTAACCACACGAAACCCTTTCGACTCATCTGCGATGCAAGTGACTTTGCAGTCGGTGCAATCTTGGAACAACCCGATGAATTTAACAGATATCACCCAGTAGCCTATTTCTCGAAATCCTTGGACCCCGCACAACGAAATTACATGATCTACGATAAAGAACTCCTTGCTATCGTCTTATCCCTCTGGCACTTCCGACACTACCTTGAAGGCGCTACACACCCCATTGATCTATGGACAGACCACAATAACTTGACATACTTCATGACAAAACAAAAACTCACGAGACGACAAGCCCGATGGGCACTCCTCCTCAGCAATTTCGACTTCACCATCACCCACCACCCAGGAACTATGAACAAAGCAGACGGTCTGTCCAGGCGGCCAGACTTTAAAGAGGGGATACAAAACGAAAATGATGGAAAGGTGCTCCTAGATGACAAATTTTTTAAAATTAGAGCAACACGCACCTCTGCTACAGAACCAATCGGCGACCAGGAACTTCGACAACAACTACGATCTAGCAAAGACTATGACCCAGAAGTATCTAACGCGTTAGCAATCATTATAAAGAATGGACCAAGGCGACTATCCAAAGGCTTACAGGACTGGAACCTTGAAGATGGACTAATACTATTCAAAGGAAAAGTCTATATCCCAAACAACGACACCCTAAGAAAGAAAATTCTAAAACTACACCACGACTCCCTTGCCACTGGGCATCCTGGCCAATGGAAAACTTATGAACTAATCAGCCGAAACTATTGGTGGCCAGGAATGCTAACTTATGTCAAAAGTTATGTAGATGGTTGCGCAATTTGCCAAAGTACCAAGAACCGTCCAAAGACAGAAACACCCCTTGTACCGATTACACCAGCTGGAGAAGTATGGAAAAGCATTACTATGGACTTTATCACAGACCTACCGATTTCACAAGGCTTCGACAGCCTCCTAGTCGTGGTAGATCGATTCAGTAAAGCAATAATCATTACCCCTTGCCACAAGACAATCACAGCAGACGAAACAGCGACACTAATCATGAACAACGTCTGGAGAAGAATAGGGCTCCCAACACAAATAATATCGGACAGAGGCCCTCAGTTCGCAGCAAAAGTCACTCAAGAACTATGGAAGAAGTTAAATGTCAAAGTATCATTAAGCACAGCATATCACCCACAGACAGATGGAGAAACAGAACGAGTTAACCAAGAACTAGAACAATACCTACGAATATTTTGCAACCATCAAGCAGACAATTGGGCAGAACTAGTTCCCTTTATGGAGTTCGCACATAATGCCAGACAACACAGTGCTACGAACAAACCCCCGTTTGAAGTCTGGTATGGCTTTAACCCAACATTTGCTCCGCCCCTTGCCTTTACATCAAAGTTCCCTTCGATCCAAGAAAGACTATCAAGATTAAACCAACTCAGAGAAGAAGTAGCTGCCTCCCTGAACCGAGCAACAGAAATCATGAAGCAATCAGGACCTCAATCCTCCACATTTCGTTTTAAAGAAGGGGATCAAGTATGGCTGGAAGCCACGAATCTACGAACCACTCACCCAAAAGCAAAACTAGCCCCTCGACGCTATGGGCCATTCAAAGTCACCACTGCCTATCCAGTAAACTGTTCGCCTCGAGCTACCAAAGTCTTGGAAGATACACCCGGTTTTTCACCACTCCCTGATTAAACCTTACAAAGAAACCATTGCCCATGGTCCTAACTTTTCAAACCCGCCACCAATATTAGTCGAAGGAGAAGAACAATATGAAGTAGAACAGATCCTAAACTCTCGGCTCTCCCCAAACCGCAAAGGAATCCAATACCTAGTTAAATGGAAAGGGTATACGGTTGCAGAAAATACTTGGGAGCCAGCATCTAACCTATCAAGAGCGCAATCACTTGTTAAAGACTTCCATCGGAAATATCCCGAAGGCGCTTAGAACAATTCCCACCAGGAGTAACCCCTAAACCAACAACTCTCATCATGACCTCTGTCGATGACTACCTTTATCCTTGTTACCAACGAACTTTCCAGAGAACTCCTGCGACCACATGCACCCAATCGACCACAGCCATCCCCAAAGCAAATCATAGAACAAGGGAGAACTCCCCACGAACGAACAGACTTCGACTTTTCATATGCAAACTACTCCACCTTCCAAAGAAACGAATCCCTACTGTTGCAGGAGCAACAAGTCTATAAAGAGGGGATGAATGTTACGAACCAAGGCCAAGTCCTGGCCGAAGATTGTCCTATTTTACTCAAGAAGAACCTCTCTCACTTTGCATTGCCGACTCCCTTCCATTTTCTGGGCTATCCCCCCTGCGGTACAAGATATTGCTATTGCAAAGGCACTATAACACGACCAGGCACCAGTTTCCTAATCGGGTAATCATCGCGTGGCAGCCACATGGCCACTCAGCCACCATGGACCCGAAACAGCGGCACAAACTCTTAGAAACTGTTGCATAAATCATCTGACGTCATCAAGGCTCCAATGACATCATGGCTGACTGAGCGACTCCACAGTGACCTCATAGGCTCACTAAGCGCTCCACAGTGACATCATAATGATGTCATCGCTCCACAATGATCAGTAATGCGCTCAGTAAGCCTGAAAGTTGACACAAGCAAGTTTATGCCTCTGTAGTCCTATTGGATGGTATCCAAAGAGTCTAGAATAGTCCCAGTGCTTTGTAATCGACCCTGTATACTGTATATAAGCCCCAATGAAGCATGGCAGTCGTCAGACTGTCCATTTGTGATACTCTCCACTTCCTGGGTACTCCCCTGCGACTGCTCAGTCTAAAGCCTTCCCTCGCCTTCAAGGTACTCTTCAACGACCGCCTTGTTTAAAGTCCCTCGCTGCACTGGCCTCTACTCTTCGCCTCTGCCTCCTGCAACACGTACCAGTCCCCATCTGGTATCTTCTAGTCGTTTGGCTCGTCCTCCTGTTCAACGCCGTTTACGCCGCGTACCATCTGTTCCGACCCCTGCCCACCTGCTCCTGAGTCCTTAGTGATCAGCAGTACGTGTCTTGACAGCTATTGGCTCACTTTTTATCTATTGTTCTGCATATAGTACTGTACAGCCTTGCTACATACAGTATTTAAGCGTCTGTAGAAGCTGGGGAATGCCCCAAGCTTAGCTTTGTCCCATTTCCTGTCGCATCCCTTTGCCCTGTATCCTCTCTCAAATCACAACTTGTTTGTGCTGGCTCTTACCTTGCTTGACATCAATGCACTAGGAGGAACCCTTGTGTTCCTCTTATTCCTCTCTTGCTCTATCATCGTCCTCCTCTTCTGTGAAACCAGAAGATCGACTCTGTCTGCAGACTGAGTCATTGTCTGACTCAGCCTTGAGATGCTAAACCTTTGATCCGGTCTCCTTGAGCCGGCCCCTACTGAACACCTTGAACCAAGTCACAGGGACTTGGCCCCCACTGAACCTTGAGCTAACACTCTTACGGCCGTGACGCCGTAACACCTCCACATGTGTATTAGATGAATTACAACTCAAAATCATGGTCAATATCTATTATTTTGCCCTCATGGTGTACCCATGGGCTGTCTTGAGGCAGCCCCATAGTGTTTTTGACTGGGAGGAGCACCTAGCAGGAATGCAAGAATGTGTTTGTTCATTCAACTGCACTCAGGTTCACACAGATGATAAGAGGACAACAGGGCAACTTTATTCAAGATGGTAGCATATACAGGTGGGAACTAAGGCTAAGGGACAGGAAAAGCACAAAAGACAGGCATATGAAAGGAAATCTAGACATAAGAAGGGAACCGAAGCTGGACAATGCGAGGTATCAAGTCGTGGTCTCCAGTGGCTGTGGTAGTGGCATGTGGCAATTTGTGAAGGATGGCTGAGGCCAGGTGTGGTGATGAGGGGTGTGGTCAAGTTGCAATGCGAGGGGGAGATGATGCAAGGAGAGGCTGGAGGGGGGATAGGGAGAGTGCTGGTGGGTGGTCGCTTGGGCATTGATGGCACTGCCAAATGCAATTGTGGGTGGGACAATTGGAGAGATTGGATGGCAGATGTGAGGTAGAGGAGTGAGGGGGCATGGATATAGAAAGGGAGAGGGAAGATGGCAGCAGGCTGGGAAATGGACGCATAGGCAGTGTGCAGATCTCTGACTAACAAAATGAGAGACTGTTAAAAGGGGAGAAAAAGCATACTGAAATGTACAGTAGCAACACTGTCTGATGGCAACAAAGACAGTGGCATGGTATGGGGCTCTTCAGTGGTGCGTCAGGACTCGTCAGCACATGGTGAAGGTGGGGGCATTGAGGGCAAGGGCATGCAGTGGTTGATGGGGGTGAGGTGGCATGCTGGTGGCAACGATGATGATGTGAGGATGAAGAGATGGCACAAAAGGAATATGCACATATGTACTCTTGTACACAATTCACAGCAAATGAATGCGAATGTGAATGCTGAGCAAGTCAGTGGCACATATGCGTACACTTGTTTTTTTTGAGTTGCTTCCTTGCTGCCACACATCACTTGGACACTGTACGTTGCTTCTCACACCCACCTCACCTTCACCTAGCCCATTCTCTTGCTCTTGAGGTTGAACATGCCATATAAGAACATTGTCAAGTCTGTCGTTCAGTGCATTCCACTTGCAGTCACTTTATGGGTGAGTTTTCTGTCTTTCAGTTGCAATTCAAGACTGATTCACTTACCAGTGGGTCCACAGCACAATCTCAGTGCAGGATGAGCACCATGACGCCACAACCAGGTGAGCTCAATACCTCAAGTTTGAGCTTTTATTTGGGCAGCATGCCAACTATTTGGGTGGGAAGGTGGATGAGGGTCGTCAACTGCAAGGCGGTCTTTCTGAGGAACCTGGGGAGAATGCAAACTGACACAATGCATATAATATAACCAGTCAAATAAAAAAGAGTTAGGTCATTGCTAGAAAAATGCTTCCCTTGTGTGATATATTACCCTGTCAAAAGACTGCACCTCAGGCTCTCTGTCGGTCTGTTGGAGGGCACATGACAACTGAACAATGAAGTTCACGGTTCAGCTGGCTTATTCCTGACAGCACACAAATGAGGGGAATGTCCCATCTGACAACAAAAAAGGGCATTAGATGGCAAAGGGGCATGCTTGGGTGTCCGTGCACATGGGCGCACTGAGGCCACAGGACCTAGGGCTGCCCTGACAGCCTTGTGCAATTGACTCAGCATGGGGCAAAGATGCAGAAAAAAAGAAAAGAGTGAGATGCACAGGGATGAACTGATGGTACCAGCTACCCTGTGACATGCTAAAGACTTCCATCACAGGCTATAGGGATGTTGAGGGAAATACATCAGCTACATCCCAGGCACACATACAACAGGGATGGCTGGCAGCAAGGAGAGGGAGGAAAGAAGAGATCCACTCACTCTTAAAGGGGAGGATGGTGAAAGAGTGGCCTTGCTTTCAGCATGGCGAGGCTTCCAGATAGGACCCGGTACCTTCATAATCATGACTGCTCACAGAGGTATTCACTAGGGATCTGCCTGCTCTTGAAAGGGGAGATGGCGAAAGAGTTGACTGCCTTGACAATAGTGTCCATATATCCAAGACTAGTATAGAAAAGTGTGAGTATATTCTTAAAATTGAGCCTTCTTATTTTTCTCCAGAGCTGATGCATCCTCCACTGCAAAGTGCAAAATCTGTGAGGCTGTCCTGAATTCCATGCCACTAACATCTGCCAGCTCACTGCAAGTGAGTGGTACAATGTCTTCAATCATATAAAGTTTGTGGGTTTCTACAAGGATGTCAGCATACTATGAGAAATCTTCACCATATTTATTTCGGAAAGGGTGCTCCTCAATAGAATGGAGCCACTCCCTCAGGTCAGGGTAGGCAATGTTCCTATTGAATGAAGTGTGCTTTGACTGGGCAGCAAAGACCCAGGGTAAGGAGTAGAGGGAATGATGTTCTCAGAGCAAGGTAAGCAATGGGAGTTCGAACCATTAACATTGTTGGCAAAGGTGCCCCCCAACATCATCATCATCATTTGCACCCATTGGGGTGGATCAGAGGACGATCCAGCCACCATGTGGCTAGGGTTTGGCATGGAGCCCAACATATCAGAAGGGGGTGGTTGTGATGTTTCCCAGTGTAGTGAGTCTGGGGACACATGAGTGAGATCGTAAGGCTGACTGGTCCAAAGAAAGAGAGAGGAGAGGGGGAGAGAGTAGAGCAAGTGGTCCACACGACTGGTGATGCTTCTTGTTTTTCACAGGCAGAGAGGAGTGGGTTGCAAGGAGGGGACTTATTCTCTTTTCTTTGGAACTCTGCAGCTAAGCAGTTTATATACAGGAGAGAAGGTACTAGAGATGAAAGGCATGAAAGGGAGAGATAGGTATGAAAGAGATTCCAGACTGGTCGAGGCTATGATGAAAGACTTGGGACACAAACACGTCTAGTGTGTGTAGGTGTGGCATGCACGCATGGTCGGTGGCGAGGGCTGGGCAATGTGATCAAGGTCTTGATGTTGCACATGAGGTGGCTTGTGGTGTGTGGTTGGTGGATGGCCTGGAATGAGAGGGAGGTGGCAAGGGATGAAAGGGAGCTGAGGTGTCAGTCTCATGTCGTGTCACATCGCGTTTTTGCACATGATTTCAAGGCCAGCCATAATCTTCCTTACACCGGTTCCTGACTTTCACCTGTCAAAAGCATTTGTCTGTGAGATTCAGTTTGTCTGGGGGAGCATCAACTGTTGCAAGGCAACGTGCCTGCAAAGGTGGTTTTAAGCTTGAAGATCCAAAAGAAAACAATGGCGTGTACCAACAAGGAGGCCCAAATGCTCAGATCCTCCATTGTGTACTGGTAGTGTACACCATTCATTTGCACATAGCACAACATATTGTGCTTTTCGCACTGGTGTTTATCAGTCAAGAGCTTTAAAAGTTGATGTTGTTCTTGGCCAGGGAGATCCAGAAGCACATTTGAGGGTGCCAACTGTACCTGGGTCTTTTTTTCCCTGGACCCTTTGGTCAAGAAATCGTCAGATGCAATTATGAGGAGTAGCATTTCGGCACACCTTTTCTGTGCCTGGTTCAGAGGTATCGATAATCTGGATGCTGAAAGGCTTGACTTTTCCCTTTCCATGGGTTTTCACCTTCTGTTCATTGATATGGTTCAACACATGCTCAATTAACTTTTGAAAGGAAGCTCCATCTTCAAGCAACTTTGCAACAGGCTTGCCCATCTTGGGCACCATCCAGGGAAGGATGTATCCAATGTGCGATAGACAGATGATGCTCGTTTCCATTTGGCCGCAATTTGGACAAGAAGATCCAAAAATGAGATGTCAGATTTGACAGCAAGTTCCCAAGACGCATTTTTGTATGGGACATCAAATGTGAGATCAATTATTGGATGGCCTGGGGTCACTAGTCACCAGCGAAAGGGGTCAATTCATCATTATTTGCACACCTTCCTCTTCAATTGAAGCATCACTCCCTTCTATGGTCTGGGGCCAAAAGGTGAGGCATGTTTACCATCATCTGCAAGAGTATATAGGTCCAGTGGACTGAGCTCCCTGGCTTCTGTGTTTACATAGGCATAGGACTCTTCCTCCTCATACTCATCAATAGCAGGTAGGAATGTCTTGGAAGCCTGAGCTTGTGGTTGTGATTGCTTCAGTAAAGTGGGAGTGCCTGAGCTGTCACTTTCATTTCCACCAGTTTTTTTTTGGGTAGCCTTCCTTTGGCCAGTAGTATGTGTTGGTGCAGGCTGGCGTTTGAAGCACGTTGCTTCAAGCCCATGAGGGTTTAGGGGGTTGAAATGGAGGGGTAGGGTATGGTATGGTGAGCAGCTCTGGGAAGGGAAGAACACCCAGTCGTCGTCCTGGGGGACAGGTGGACAGATGGTTGATGATTAAGCCACATGACTCTTTACCTGCTCGCTTTACACTTTCTTTATTACATCACACTTTTCATCGCATACTCAACTAAACATATGCCACAGGGCCAGGTGTTGTCTGATGATGCATGCTGGATTATCTTACACATGTCTTCAAGATTGACCCTTGACGATATCACCCATCACACTGGAGTTCCTCATCATACTATAGAGCACATTGTGGCCCATTTCAGATCTTGTGGAACAGCCAATCACCCAAACTGTCTACTCCAACCAGCAAATAAAATCCTTACAATGCAGGAAGTACAAGTGAGTTCCCCACATTCTCTAGTTTGTTCTGTGGCACATATTGGCTAGCTTCTTCAAGGCACCATTGTCCATACTCCAGATGCTTATCTTGACAAGCTGAGAGATATTTTAAGAGAAGGGACTGGCATTAAGGTGTTATTGATGACTATATGGCATACCCTGAGAAGGAGTGGCTTCACAATGAAGAAGGTAAGTCATTTCACCTTGAGTGTGAACTCAAGTGCACTGACTTGCCCAGCTGAGCAAAAATGCACTAGAGCGCAATGAGGACCTGTGCCTTCATTATCAGTATACCTTTGGCATCACCTATACTGCAGAGCAGGTGGCTTTTGTGGATGAAAGCTCCTTTAATTGCCAAACTGACCTTCAAGGGCAAGCATGGGTGATGTCAGGGAAAGCAGTGGTAAGGAAGAGCTTTTTACTTTGAGGAAAATGGTGTGTCCTGCTATCTATATCTACAACAGACTAGAATACAAAGTATCCAGTTATTTGCTTCTCCCAGTGCTCTTGTTTGATGGCATCATCTATAGCCAGCTGGTTGAGGGTTCTTTCACATCTGAACTATTTACCAGCTTCATCCAAGGTCTACTTTTGAAAATGAACTCCTTCCCTGGCAAGAACTCAGTATTGATCATGGACAACACACGCATTCATAGAAATCCATGAATACTCCAAATGGTCGAAGAAAGGTATCATATTAGTTTTCTCAAGCTGATATATTGCTCATTTGATGAAGGGGATGTCAGCTCCTTTACCTGCCACCATACTCTCCTGATTTTAACCCAATTGAACTCGCATTTTCAAAGATCAAGGCCTACGTTTGTTGGAATGGGGGTGTGGCTCATGCTGACTTGGGTGGTGATGATACCCATGTGTGGGTTTTCCTGTATAGGGCAGCATCCCATGTTATGTCAGATGATGCAGCAGGTTGGTTCCACAAATGTCAATATATCTGACATTTTCCAAGTTACTGTACTGTGGTGTCCCCTTGTTGTACTGTATTGTACCTTGTAAAGCTACCATTCCAGCCTTAAACATTGTTGGACCCCAAGCCAACTGCTCTTCAAGCAGTGGGAGACCCCCACCACTCACAGCTGCTGGCCATGAAATCAGCTGTGCTGGCCTTTCCCCCTACAACTTGCTCCCCATGTTCTCACCCACGTCCACAAACTTGCTATGACGCCTGCACAGGTGCCTCATGTGTGGGCCCTGTTGTTGCTCCTACCATCTCAGACCCTGCCAATTCCCTAGTCAAGCCCTCTGCATCTTCTGACCTAGTTGCCTGCAAGTCTCCCTTCACTGTGCCACCTCTGTCATCTCTCAATTCATTGCCTCTGCCTTCACCTCCCTTGCATCTCAGCATGGCCTCAATGTCAACTCACCCACACAGCTATATGGCTGACCGCAAATCGCTTACAAGAGCCTTTCATGCCATCTCCTCTTCATCCTCGCATTATCATCATTGCCACCAGCACACCACCTCACCCCCATCAACTGCCACATGCCCTCACCCTCAATGCCCCTGCCTTCACCATGCACCGATGAGTCCTGATGCACCACTGAAGAACCCTGTACCATGCCACCATCTTTGTTGCCATCGGATGGTGTTGCTACTGTACATTTCAGTATGCTTTTTCTCCCCTTTTACTAGTCTCTCATTTTGTTAGTCAGAGATCTGCACACTGCCTATGCATCCATTTCCCAGCCTGCTGCCATCTTCCCTCTCCCTTTCTACATCCACACCCCCTCGCTCCTCTACCTCGCATCTGCCATCCAATCTCTCCAATCATCCCACCCACAATCACATTTGGCAGTGCCATCAGCACCCAAGCGACCACCCACCAGCACTCTCCCTATCCCCCCTCCGGCCTCTCCTTTGCATCATCTCCCCCTTGCATCACAACTCAACCACACCCCTTGTCACCACACCTGGCCTTGGCCATCCTTCACAAATCACCACACGCCACTACCACAGCCACTGGAGACTCAATACCTCACATTGTCCAGCTTCGGTCCCCTTCTTATGTCTAGATTTCCTTTCATATGCCTGTCTTTTGTGCTTTTCCTGTTCCTTAGCCTTAGTTCCCACCTGTATATGCTACCATCTTGAATAAGGTTGCCCTGTTGTCCTCTTATCATCTGTGTGAACCTGAGTGCAGTTGAATGAACAAACACATTCTTGCATTCCTGCTAGGTGCTCCTCCCAGTCAAAACCACTATGGGGCTGCCTCAAGACAGCCCATGGGTACACCATGAGGGCAAAATAATAGATATTGACCATGATTTTGAGTTTTAATTCATCTAATACACATGTGGAGGTGGCTTGAGTCCAGCTCCACCAATTCTCACTCAAATCTCATGAAAACAATGGGGCTGCCTAGCCCTCATTCAGGCGATTCAGGGACAATAAGCTTTATGTGAATTGAAGCTGTTTTGAGGGAGATATTTGCCCCGCACGTTTGAGAGGGTTTTCTGCGCCGATTTGGGTGGAATTCAAACTCCGCCAAGTGCGCTGAAAACGGCAATAAAAGCATCCAAGTGCGCCTTTGAACAAGAGGAAATCAACTTTTTGGGCTTCTGAATCACCAAGGGACCCTCAAAATCGATCCAGTCAAAATGGACGGCCTCAAAAACTGGCCAAGACCCCCCAATAACCTGAAACAAGTACAACAAATCATGGGCACCCTCAACTACCAACGACCATTTATCCGAGACTTCACTAAAATAGCTTGTCCCATTTTTTCTACGATCAAAAAAGGAACCCCCTTCCTCTGGACCCCAGAAGCAACCACAGCCCTAGAAACCTTGATATCGGCAGTCTGCGATGACCCCAAACTTTACACTGCCAACCCTGACCTCCCATATGAATTAGAAACTGACACCTCACAATTCACCACCAGAGCAATCCTATTTCAGAAGGACCCAAGAGGAAAAAGAAAAATGATTGGCAATATGTCACATGCATTCAACAAAGCAGAAAGGAACTACCCAGTTTGGGATAGGGAGTTCCTAGCCTTGATTCTTGCACTCCAACACTGGCAGTACCTACTGGTTGGAACTAAACACCCCATCAAAATTTTTACCAATCATGCCAACCTTGCCCACTACCGACTCCCCCATAAAATTATTGCCATTTTCAGCACACTTGGTGGAGCTTGAATTCCACCCAAATTGGCGCAGAAAACCCCCTCAAACATGTGGGATGAATATCTCCCTCAAAACACCTTCAATTCATATGAAACTTATTGTCCCTGAATTGCCTGAATGAGGGCTAGGCAGCCCCATTGTTTTCATGAGATTTGAGTGAGAATTGGTGGAGCTGGACTCAAGCCACCTCCACATGTGTATTAGATGAATTACAACTCAAAATCATGGTCTATATCTATTATTTCTCCCTCATGTTGTACCAATGGGCTGTCTTGAGGCAGCCCCATAGTGTTTTTGACTCAAGTGTTGTGGTGTGCAACATTGTTTCCAGTGCAATCAGAGTTGTGGCCAGCCAGTCATCACCCCTCTTGCCTCTCGATTCTGACCATCCTTCTTGTTTTTCACAGACAGAGAGGAGTGGGTTGCAAAGAGGGGTCCTATTCTGAACTCTTTCTACTACAGAGTAGCTAGGGTGTTTTTATATACAGGAGAGAGGTACTAGAGATGAAAGGCATGAAAGTGAATCAAGACTGGTTGAGATGGTTGAGGCAGTCATGAAAGGCTTGAGACATGAACACGTCATGTGTGCAGGGTGTGGCATGCGTGCATGGTCAGTGGCGAGGGCTGGGCGATGCAATTGAGGTCTCAATGTCGCACATGAGGTGGCTTGTGGTGTGTGGCTGGTGGATGGCCTGGAACAAGAGGGAGGTGGGTGAGGAGGCGTCATGTCCTATTGCATTTCCCACATGTCATTCCATGGCCAGCCATATGGCTACCTTACACCTCCCAGGGGCTTGAAACTTTGACTGTCCTCGGTCAAGCATCTGAATGCGAGTGTTTTGAGCCTTTTGCGTCTGAACTGAGGTGGCGGTGGTGGCTGCTTGTGCTGCTGGAAGGCATGAAGGCGGCGATCGGCGATGGTGACAATGGAAGAGGTGAAGGCAATGGGAGATGGAGGCAATGGAGACGAGGATGGTGGTGACGAGATGGCAGCTGCATGGCAGTGGTGTTGTCTTGTGGTGGCAGTGGCATGGTCATCTCCATTGCAGGCATTGGCAGCAGGTGTGGACAAGGAGCGGAGGCATAGGCAGCGAGCATGAGTTCATAGACAGAGGCATAGGTGGCAAGGACTTGAGAAGGAGGATGTGTGGGGCAGCTTGCAACAGTGGTGGCAATTGTTGTCTTGCAACGGTGGTGGTGGGGTCATCTCCACTGCAGGTGTCAGCAGCAGACATGGGTGAGAGTGCACAAACGGACAGGGAGGTGATGTGGGAGGTGGCATGCAGTGTGCTGTTGGCATCAGTGGCTGCTTCTCCTGTGGCAGTGGTGTGGTGGCTGCTTCTGCTCCTGTTGTGGCATGTTGTGGCTAAGTTCGTGGCTGGGGCCTTCTTGGTCTTCTGGGGTGGTGCTGATGATGAGAGGTGGCGATGGTGCTGTGGTGCTGGTGTTGCGCAAAACTACTACTAAGGCAGCTGGCACTGAGACAAAGGCTGAGGGTGAGACCGGGAAGGTGGCGCCAAATGGAGCTGGGGCAACGATGTAGGTGGATGGAGCGGAGATGATGATGGAGGGCACTGTCAAGACTCACTGTTGAACTATCCAGTTCAAGAGCGAGGGATAAGCTCGAAGACGAGTCGATAGACGTCCAAGACCGCGTGGGCAAGGAGTAGAGTCCAGAGGAGCAACAAATACCAAAGAGGTATTGTCACTGTGAGAGTAGAACAATCACGCAGGGAAGAGGCCAGGATAGTCACAAGGGGATGGTCCTTAAAGGAGTATCCCAGGAATGGAGAGTGCCGTAAACAAATGGACAGTCTGAGGACTGTCCGCTACTTTATTGAGCGTTTATATACTACAAGAGGACTGCTAAATAGGGAACAAGTCATAACCTTGTTATCAAGCATAATAGAGTGATGAGTAAGAAGTCGGAGGACGCTTACTGAGCATGCTCAGTCATGCTCAGTAAGCTGCTGAGTAAGAAGCTTCTCTTGATGAGTAAGAGCTTCCATTGTCCACGTGTTTACTGCTCTAGTGCACGTGCGAGCACCTGATTCATTTCCTGTTTAGTTAGTTTAGGGCCGGCCATTTGAGGACTTGTAGTTTGGTTAGGGAATAGTGTTATCTTACAAGGCCCTTATATAGTTCTATTAGGGTCCTTAGAGTCGACCCTAATACTTCTATTAAGGTCCTTAGTGTTGCCTTATAGTTTGTTCTATAGTTATTAGAGTCGGTCTAATAACACGTTGTAGGGCCTTTGATACTAGGTTAGTACCTATTGTAAAGTTTCTAGGGTCGTTCCAAAGGGTCCTTAGGAAGGCCCTAATACTGTCTTTTGTTGTTAGAAGGGTTGCCTTTAAGTGGGGCTTGCTGTATGTCGATTGTGCCGAGAATCACTCACGCAACAATGCGCGCGCGATATTGTGGACACCTCTACTCACCCCTTTTGCTCGTGTGAACAGGGTGACACCATAGAGGCTGGGTTTCCTCCTATAAGGAAGGGTCCTTCAAGGGCCCTCTCCGGGGAATGGTTCATGACAGGCACAGTGGTGGACGGTGGGGATGGAGCAATGGCTGGGACTAGTCCCAGAATGGCAGTAGACGAGGCAACAGACGAGACTGAGGGTGATGAGATGACTGAGGGCGTGGGAGCAGATGAGATGAAGGCAGGGGTGGCAGATGAGGCTGCAAGGGCTGAAGTGGTGGGTGGTGCTAAAACATTGGTGGCTGAGGCTGAGGCTAAGGTGGCAGGGATAGATGAGGTGGCAACAATGGTGGATGCGGGTGATGCTGGGTTAGCAGAGGCAGGTGGGGCTGGTGAGTCAAAGATGGTGGCAGTGAACAAAGTGACAGGAATGGTGGATGAGGTGGGAACTGTAGGGGCAATGGGAGTGACATGAAGGCAATGATGGGTGATGCAGGGACAATGGCGGGAGCTGGTGTGGGCATGGGGTAGATGTAATCGTCTTTGTTTTCATCTTCATCACAAGAACCGAGTTCGCGTTCCCACTGAATGTTGCAAGGATGCTGAGAGAATATCTTGACTAGTGTGTTGAACACTTCTCAGAAATCAACAAAGTGCCTCTGCTGTTTGTTCATGCACCAGGGGCCAAGACATTGGGAGACCATCCGGCGGTTGTCTGGGTGGAGTCCAAGCCAGAATGACTCATCACAATCTTTGTAGCACAGGTGGCGCACATGGATGAGGGGCCGCAGATTGCCCTGAAACTCCAGTAGTTTTAGTCTACATCTTCCTGGTCACACATGCGGAGTCTTGACAAGGAGGCAATGAGGTCCTCCAGATTTCACTTGAGCTTGAGGTATTCTAACAGAGTTGGCATGCTGATGGCGGAGTGCAGCACACAATGAAGACTGATGGCAGGTCAATGCAGGCAGTGTGACTGGCATGGCCTCAACTGCAGGTGTGGAGGGCCAAACGTGAGTTGGAAGGGAGCAGTGCAACTGATGCGGCTGAGACAGCAGGCATGGTGGGAATGAGGGCAAAGGATGGTCAGAATGGAGAGGTGAGAGGGGTGATGAGTGGCTGGCTGTGACTCCGATTGCACTGGAAACAATGTTGCACACCACAACACTTGAGTCAAAAACACTATGGGGCTGCCTCAAGACAGCCCATGGGTACAACATGAGGGAAAAATAATAGATATAGACCATGATTTTGAGTTGTAATTCATCTAATACACATGTGGAGGTGGCTTGAGTCCAGCTCCACCAATTCTCACTCAAATCTCATGAAAACAATGGGGCTGCCTAGCCCTCATTCAGGCGATTCAGGGACAATAAATTTCATATGAATTGAAGCTGTTTTGAGGGAGATATTTATCCCGCACATTTGAGGGGGTTTCTGCACCAATTTGGGTGGAATTCAAGCTCCGCCAAGTGCACTGAAAACGGCAATAAAGCTCCGCCAAGTGCACTGAAAATGGCAATAATGAGAATGGGAGAACAACAGTTTTTGTGAGTGAGTGCAGCATCCAAGGGAAGGCCTACACATTCGCACTCGCAAGGGTCGCTGAATAAGCAATGACTATGCTCAGTGACTTGCACGTGTGAGTGATCACTGAGGGAAGATAAGTATTTTGTCTACTCATATAAGTAGGAAACAGGTGCAGATTCTACAAGGACATGGACAAACAGTATGCAAGAAACGGAACAATGATCAAGCCAATAGACATCCAGACTAGTTAATTAGTCTAGGTACGAACTGTTGTAAATGGCTAAATCCACTTAGGGTGGCCTAATGGTATGGGTATATGTATCGACTGAGGGGACAACTCACTCCTTCTCGTGCACTCGCGATCGAGCTCACTTGCGCTCAGGAATTTACAACAGCCCATGCCATCTTGGACGTCTATGGACTCATCTTTGAACTTATCCCTTGCTCTTGAACTGGATTGTTCAACAGTGAGTCTTGACATCAACATTGCCAATGTTGCCATGATGGGTCAGATCACCAAAATTGGTGCAGTCAAGAACACAACCACTATATGGGGGTATGACCCATTGTTACCCAATAATCACATCCTTGGGGGGTCCCTAGATGTGATTGCAGCTATTTGCATGGTTGCAGTCAAGGTTCATTGCCTCCCATCTTAACCACTCATTCTCAGTTTCCCCTCAGATTCAAGCATCTGGACAGCAGATCAAGTACTTCAAGAAGCTCCAGCTTCAATGCAAGATCACCAACCTACTCTAGATTCCTCTTCACAGCAATATCCAATGGGGATCAGAGCACAGCATGCTTGATTGTTCCTACAAGCTATGATGGGTGAGTTGTATTAATCATCAGTCTCCATGGTTATCAACATGACCTGTGTTGTGAATAGCCAATCATCCTCTTCCTCCAGTCAGCTGACTCCCTCTATGGTCCAATTATGACAATCTGTTGTAATGGTCACATTGAAAAGAAACTCCCATGGTCTGTGTTTGCCCTCACAGAAAGGGATTAGGAGCAAGTAGCAGATGCAAGGGATATCTTGAAGGTGAGCCTCTGCATCTATCACAATAAGAGCAAACTAACATATACATATGCAATGACAGGATTCAAATGATATCCAGCAGCTTTTCTCATCTGAACAGCAGCCTACACTGTGGTGTGCACTTCCTGTGCTTGAGGAGTTGCAGACCATTTGAGAAGATAAATGGAACTCAGAGCACTTTGCCTTGTACAAGGAAGTGATTGGTGATGGATAAAACAAACTTCAAAAGTATTACTCATGGATTGACACCAAGCCCATCTTCATCCTTGCCCTGTGTTCATTTCTCATCAGCAAACCACAAAAAAAATTCCTGGGTTTTCATTGGTTTCTGCTGGTTTCCCAGTTTCCAGAAACTGAAAACCCAGAACCTGGGAAACCTGGTAGACATCATGAAGCACACTGGAAAACAATTCAAGTTTTCTATAGTCACATTGACCATCTGAGTGAGCGACGCTGGCACCTTGCACTGGAATGTGCAGACAACAATGGTGATGATGAATCCCTTCATCATGTTGATGCCTCAATGATATCTGCATTCCATGCTGATCTGTATATACCTGAGAGTCCCCTCAAGGCTTAGATCCGTACCAGCTCAAATTGACTTCCAATTACAAGTAGAAATGATGTATACCCTATTTCTGACCATTTTCAGTGATTTTTTTCCTACTATACTATAGTTCTACCAGTTTCCATACTTTTGACAGGTTTCTGTTAGTTTCTTAGGTTTCCATGAAAGATACTCTCAGGTTGTTTCTGGGAAACCAGACATGGGTTTCCCAGTCTCCCGGTTTCCCAGTTTCCACTGGTTTTTTTCGGTTTCCCGAGGTGAGAAACCGACGGAAACTAAAATCCATCTTTACTGATGCTGTTCCTCCAATTATTCTGTATTACTTAATTGATTATAGTTCTCCACCCATACTACAAACTCCACTATATTGAATTAAGCTGGGGTGGAGCTGAGGAACAGGCAAAGGAGTGTGCTCAAGGGAATCAAAAACTGGCAAGATGAGGCTCTTAAGGTGGTAGAGTGTTACTGGGTGGTTTGGGGTCTGGAAGATGCCAGATGCCTGAACTATGGACTGCATCATTTGCATCATGCATGCACCAGATTTTGACCATTTATGTTCTTTGATATTGCATTCAGAATGTGTTGATTGTATCTTTCTGAAGATGTGTTAAAGAAGCAATGAATCACATCACTTCTGTTCCAGATGTTCCTGTACTGTAATGTGTGTTGATTTCCTGATTGAGGAAAGTACTTATGACACCAAGTTGCTCAACTAGACCCTGTTGCACAACCCACCAACTTTGCTATAGGCTCCCCTTTCCTCACCTAGTGTACTACATAGACAAAGTAGGGACCGCGTCTGTACCCGGTTTGACCGTGGAACACAAATGGGGATTCAAAAGAAAAAGAAAAAAAGAATGGCACGTTGTTTGAAAAGATGCGGATTCTGGTCCCTCTTAATCCACATTTTCAACTTTGTCCTTGAGCGCGTGCGACATGGCGTCGAAGGAACTTTGGAGCTTTACGCGCATGAAGAACCAGATCAGGTATGCAAGCAAGCCCCCGAAAAACTCCCACGTCTCATACACAGTTCTCTGGCCATCCGACTCGCAGTCCCGCAGGATCTGCCAGCGTTCTGCATTGATCAGCCAGCGCGCGGGCGTTGCGAAGCGCCACGCGAGCCTGAAGGTCGTGGCGTCGACATAGGTTAGGATCTCCTCCGCCGTTGACGCATTCGTGCCGGCGTCGTTCATTGTGGGTGGCACATGGAGTCGCAGCCGGAGGCGGCGACCTGGCGCCGCAGCTTGGGAGAGGAGAGGAGTCTTATCGTGTTCGCTGATAATTTCTTGCGAGCGGCTACACAGCATGGGTAAGTCACCGATTCGGGAAAGGATAAGCAGGCTGGAAAAACATACATGTATGGGTTCCTATACATGTGCATCACCACTTAGCGATTGATGGCCTCCGTCAATACAAAAAAGAATCGCGCACCATTCTTTGTACGAAGGAAAGTCGAGTAAAACGTCCCAAACCTTCCGCTTTGGGGCGTTGATAGAAATAGAAGATCGGATTGTGAACACCGAGCTCGTCGTCAGCGCAGAGAGGGAATCTGACATTTTTGCAGATCTTTTCAAGCAGAGAGCAGGTGGAGTCTTGGTGAAGCAGGACGTCCAGTCCGTGCTTGGCGCGCGGGACATGTTATAGTGGACGCAGCTGACGCCGGGCTGCAGTGGGAGTTTAGAAGGTGCCGATGCCGTTTCTACGCGATCCTGCACAGAAGCGAAAAGGGGCCGAGCAAGCGAGCCGGACAGGATGTGGTATGTACCGATGATTCGGCAACATTCCTGACAAAAGGTACGCCACGTTTAAAACGTAGAACTGAGCACAGACGTGGGAGTTACAGATGCACAGCGTCCCGAGATAGCGGCAAGCGACAGGTCGAGCCAAATATTGGGAAGTACAGATAGAGCGGCGACCTGTGTTGTGTCTGGGGTATTGTCGGGTCACTCTACATGGTAAATAAAAAACCATCATGGGTACGGATAGGCAACGTAGATCGCTTCTGATGCGTTCCGAGCCATTGCCACGACACTGAGTTATCTCAAATTCACGATACAGAGGCTGTTGAGTAAGCCACTTTAAGTAAAATCGAGGTGCGAGTCCCGGCCAAGCGTTGTAGGAGCTGAGGGTTAAATCAGGTATGCTTTAACCAGCATGACGGGACCTAAGTACGGGGTCGGCGACCTTGTGGGGCTTCTCAGGCTTGCCGACCTACTAAATATGGCAGCAGCGGCAGTGTCCAGGGCAATTCAAGCACGCAGGCTCAAGCTAACGCTGACGCCGACGCCGACACCAAAATGATCACAAGCGCCAGCCCCGAACACACCTCTCAACATCATTCTGTCGTTTCTCCCTCTTCGGCCACGTCGCCCATGTTGCGCGCTCGCCCTCGACTCCCTGCTGGCCCGAGAACGCGCAAACAGCCAACGTTTGTAGAGCGGCAGCCAGCGCCCGACGATTCAACAAAGGACCAGCACCATCCCTCTATCGCTCACGTCTCCTTATCATCCTCCGAGTTCACTCCATGGATCACACCCGGATTGGATTACCGCCCATCTGACCCTCTTCCCTCGCTGTCTCACCTTGCCCTTACGCGCGCTGCCGACCCTCAGACAGAACCCTCAGAGCCCTCATTGCGACCTTCTCACCCTCAAACCTCATTGAGGCTTGAAATATCAGATGCATCTCAACTTGGAATTTCGCTTCTGCATACCCAACAACCCTCCGAAGACCGTCACGGTGCAATGCCTACATCTGTGCCAGGTACCTCTCGTCCGGCAACCCCTTCCCCCATTCTAACACTCTCCCCTTCCGTGACGAAACCTGCTCTTCAAAATCCGTCTCAGGCAGCCGTCTCATCTGCCATATCTCCTCCACTCACGCTCCCTCCCCTTCAAATTGATTTCACTCCAGAACCGCTTCCATACAAACACCTCACTCTCGATGCCGCCCACTGGACGCTCACATCCACCGAACTACAACACCTTGTCTCGAGCGCCATTCGCCAGAGCGCGAAGGAACAGTTCATCCGCCTCCTTCCACCATCCATCATCGACAATCGCATACCTGAGGACGCGGCGCATATCGAACGCTCCTGGGACACCGCCGCTTCCCGCTGGCGCTTCGAGGCTCACCGTCGCAACATGTTACTTCGTGCCCTCTCAGCATCTGGTGCGGACAGCGACTTACTGGCCCAACTTACGGGGACGCTATCCAATCTTGATCGGCACGTTCAGAGCCTCCTCCATGCAGCGGCCCATCGCACGCAGCTCGCGGCTGCTCGCGACACCCATCGTGCAAGTGCCCTTGCCGTTGCGTTGCGGAAACTCAACGCGAGTTACTCGCGCCGGACGCGTGACCTAGACAAGGCCCGTTCGCACATAGCTATACTTCGTAGCGAGGTTGACGAGGCGTGGAAAGTCGCAGAAGAACAGGCAGCCGAGGTCGATAGACTTAAGGCGGAGGCTCCAGCGGTGGAGCCGCACGCATTGACCGTGACTGCTCCGGGTGACTCCTTAATTGAGGATGATAATGCCGACGAAGACGATGGCAGCAGTAACGTTCTACATGACGGTGCGAGCATGGATCTCACCATGATCTCCAACGCCGAAGTCGTCGACGTGACTGGCAAGGCCGTTGCTGCCCAGGCCCGACTCACGATGATGCGAACTGACCGCATCCCACCTTCCGCCTTCAGCACCCGCTCCCCATCATCCCCCGTGACCTCCGGGTCGGATACCCCACAAAGACAATCATCGGCGGCAAGCCAGGTAAGCCGCGTAAGCGCAGCCCGTAAACGCAGCAAACGCAAGAGTAGGGCGAGCCTGCGCCTTCCCGGTCCCATGAGCGGGCGCTCCAGATCGAATGTTCGGGGAGAGTCTGGCGTGCGTAGTACGCGTAATAAGAGCCGCAGCAAAAAAGGTAAAGAGCCGGCGGAGGCGGAACCCCCTTTACCCTGGATCCCTGCCGACGTAGAAGGGTCATTTCTTGAGATGGAAGGGCGTCCAGCCGGAGACGAGGCTGGTGATAGACAAGTTGGAAGTGATGGGGACTGTTATGACGATGGTTAATGGAAGCATCGGTGAGGAACTGCCGCCAAGCAGCTCACACACAGGTGCGTGCGCACACTCTTTCATCGCCCAACTGTTTGACCGACAGTCATTGTCGCTGCCTACAGTCGAGCCTCCTCCGAGCCCACACTTCTCCATCCTCGCCTCCCCCCCACCAGAGTCGCAAGATCTTCCCGCGCCAGAAGCCAACACGCTGCAATCACCAGCATTATCTTCGCCTTCATTCGATTATAGATCCATGACCGCAAGAGCGTTGTCAGCATCAGCATCTTCCCCCGAAGAGGGGTCACGGCATTCCTCCTGCTGCTTGCCATCGACTTCAGCAATGCCATCAGTCGCGTCCCCACTGACGTTCCCTCCCTCGCCAGACTCCCATGAAACCCGGTCTCTGCTCATGCAGTCCAATATTACCGACGTGGAAGAAACCATCTCAAGAGGGGTTGATCTGATCCCTGACCCCCTTTCTATCTTCTCTTCCGTCTCATCCTCGAGGTCGACAGCTACTACTGCTGCATCTGCGCCGGACCTTCCTCGACGTAGCCATTCCCTTGACTTGCCATCCTTCTAGCGCCAGCGGGTCCAAAGTTGGACGCAGCATCAGCTTGTTCTTGCCCTTCGGCAGCGGTTCGCGGATCCGCCCGCGGAGCGTCCCGCTACCATTTAAGCGACATAGTCGGGCCACGGGTTTTGGTGGTGTAGCCAGTGCGATGCGACAAAATTTACGGGAGGAGTCGCAAGCAGGAGTTGGGGTAAAGGAATATGTTGGTGAGGATAAAGCATAGGTATGATCGTGTTACCTTCCACTTACGGTCATCGAATTCGTTTCTGCCTTTGTTTTCTTTCTGTGTGTTGTTATGCTGTCGATCTCGTCGTCATTTTATCTGCAGATATTCACTCCCTAGGCTTTCATTTCCTCTTCGTTGTTGTCTACAATTACGCTTTGCTTATAATCCCACAGAGAACATAAATTAAGGATATATCTATGCGCCCAGCCACAAAAAGGCACCAGACAGACTGGGACAAGAGACATATGTAGAGGTCCGGTCCGGTCCGGTTTTTCACACGTTTTTTTGGTGTGACCGTGCAAACGACTGACCAAAGCTGCATTTGAATCGTGGAATTTGCAATTATCCGAGCACAAAACAACAAAGGGAACCTCTCCTCCATGGACGGTTTCAAACGGTTCAAGTCAGAGGTACGGACATCACTAAGGGTCGAAGTGGACAACAAGAACGCGGAGGCAAATAGTCTGAGATTCACGCGTGGTTATCTCCCTGCATACGACGTGCTTGAGAAGAAGGTTCTCCATGAGCAGAGTCGAGTCGAGTCGAGGCTTCGCAGTTCGCACAATAGCTTCACAGCCCATGAATGAAAACATGAGGTGTCCACGCGTGTCATCGTTTTCACACTGGCCCTACTGCCGTCGTTCTTACAGCGATCTTCCCGCTCGCCACTGCTTTCATCTGCTTCCACGACGACTAGTCTGCTTCATCGATTGTTATATCGGCTCCTCCATTTCGTTCATTTGGTCGGAATGTGAAGTATTTCGGGAATACACAGCCCGCTGTGCTACTATGCTGCGCGAGGCTATACCCCCCTGCCCGTACCCTTCCCGGCGTCTTTCACAAAGATGTCCTCCGCCTCGCCGTCTTCCACGCTGTGGCCTGGCAACTCAACGGAACTAAAAATTGGCTGACGCAATCCTGTGGCCGCTGTCCTAGGATCCCAGTAAGACGGTGCAATCGCACTACTAGTTTCCGAGGAACCCCGTCAACGAGTTCGCGACATTGTGGAACCCTCAAGGATTCAGGTATTTGCTCTGGATATAACATAATAATGTCTAGTCTGCATTCGCCTGGGCAACCAGGGTCTCTCCTCGCCGTAATTGGCTGTGCTGTGATGAGATGATGATTTTGATTTGATATTGTCCTGTTCTGTCTTGCGTTAGACGCCGTAAATATATAAACCATATAGCTGCCATCGCATATCCCTGCACTGCCCGACAATGCCTCTCTTCCGCACAAAGGAGAATGCTCAGCGCAAGTATATCGATCTGATCAAGGAGGCTGTCGCAAAGTGGCCCAATTGGGACCCACCTAAAAACATTTATGTTAGCACCGCGCACTTCCTTGAGCCTACCAGTTCGCTTGACCGTCATCACTAACCAGGCCGGTGATTTTGGCACCGTCGACAAAAAGTCGGGAGAGTTGACGGTTGAGGGAAACATATACACCCACGACTCCACCAAACAGATCGCCGGAGACCATCCTCCCATTCTGGCACCAGAGGTCGATGATTATCAGATTCACTCGTATGAAGTACGAGGGCTGGTTGTCGACGCCGAGACTGGAGCGTGAGTCTCAAGCCTCGAGTTTTCCCTTTGGCCACCAATCTCAGCAGAGACACAGGGACTTCCTTGGTGGCCCGGGCGTCTTCTTCAAGGGTCGGTGGCAATTCAACAGCAAGCGCGGCGCGATCTTGTTGATGCACCGGCCGCGCATGACGCGAGTCCCCGATGAATTCTTCAAGGCGTCCCTCCAGCTTCCCGTCCTCAAGGGCAAGTGCGTGGTGTACCAAGTCTGGAATTGCCCCGGCTTCTACATGTACCTCTCCAATAGATGTGAGTGCCCGCAGGCCTTGCTTGTTCGTCCCGGCCGAGTCAATCTCTCCTTCCCAGCAAGCGAGCAAGTGACAGTCAGGTTGGGAGCGAGCGTACCCGCACTAGCGGCTCCAGGTGTCAACGTCAATCCTTCGGTGTCTGTCAGCTGGGTTGCCGAGGGCTGCACCGGCGTCCGTCAATACGCTTACAGAGATGCCCCGGTCTATACCCCCCTATTCTGCCTAAAGTCAATACGGAGGCCATTGATAAGGAGAGGGAAAAACGAAAGCTTGGGAGAGGAAATGTGAGCCTTTTGCACAATTTGATGATCATGTGCACGGTCAAGACGAGACATTTAGGTGGCTTGAAACGGATGTTCCGTGGAACGATCTCGATGAGGAAGGTGCAACGGAGCCAGAGGATGTTTATGACAATGGCACCGACGACGATGACGACGATTAGATATATCCTCCATCCTCCTTTTTTCTTCTGCAATGCCACAAGCCTGAAATGCAGTCCAATTCATGGCTAAGACCGTCATTAGGGATTGCAACCCTGACGCTCCTTCCACGACTGTGCGCATCTAAACTTCCCCCGTCGTTGACCACCAATATAAAACGATGATGCTCCGACGTTCTGATGTACTTCTAGCATAGCTGGGCGTAATATAGACATGCGGACGTCGTACGTTTCCTATCGATACGCCCAAAGATCTTGTCATCTCACTTCAAGTCCTGCCACAACCCGGGCACTAATTGTCAACCACACCGCAACCGGGTGTCCTCCCTTTCTCAACAACGACGATTTCGCTCTCGTTATTCTGAGCGGCCTTTCGTTCAACAGAACAGCCCACATTCTGGCCGTGGCCACATCCCCATTGCGTCCATTCACGCAGCTCAAGCTTTCCCCTCTTCTCGTTAAGTTCGCGGTGCTTTCATCGCCAAGCAAAAGAAAACGTAACACTGCCTTCAAGGAATGCACAGCCCGAGGTCGGCTGCGCGGGGCTAATACCTTTGGTAGCCCGACGCGGACACCCCCCCCATTTTAGCTTCTTCGTTCGGTTCGTGATTTCTGGGCTGTGTCCTGGCAAGTAGGAGGATGTGGCGCTCGCGGCGGAATCCTCTCCTAGGATTCCAAACGAGAAGCTGCGCATCTGTCCCACCGGTTTCTCCAATGGACGTGCCACCGCGCCTTTGAGATACCTGTGCGATATATTGCCTTGCTACAGATAGAGCAAGTCAGGTCCTCGCGTCGTCGAGTTAAAGACTTCAAACGTGATCGACATCAATTTGAGGACCTCTCGGTGTTAGACGCCGTACGTATATAATCGTAGCGGCGCTGCTCCTTGCGCTGCTCGTCAAATCCATCAATGTTCCTCTTCCACACAAAAGAGCACGCTCAACGCAAGTACATCGATCTGATAAAGGAGGCGTCCGCAAAGTGGCCTAATTGGGACCCGTCCAGAAATCTCCACGTTAGTATCGCATCATCCGAGAGTCCGTGGTTGTATTTGACCGGGTCTTCCCCCTCCCTCCCCCTCCACAACGCGACAGCCCGGCGATTTTGGCACTGTCGAGAAAAAGACGGGTGACTTCATCGTGGAAGGAAACATATATACCCACGTCGACATCGCAAAGATCGCCAACCAGTACCCTCCCATTCAGGCACCCGATGTCGACAATTTCCAGATTCCCTCGTTCGAGGTACGGGGTTCGGAGATCCGTCCGGACGACGGAGAGTACGTCTCGGTTCTCGCGCGTTCGCCTAACGGCCACCCCCCCTCCCCCCGTCTCACCGCGCGCACACACAGAGACTCGGGCCATCTCCTCCGGAGCCGGTGGCAGTTCAACAGCAAGCGCGGCGCGGTCCTGTTGATGCACCGGCCGCGCATGACGCGAGTCCCCGATGAATTCTTCAAGGCGTCCCTCCATCTCCCCGTCCTCAAGGGCAAGTGCGTGGTGTACCAAGTCTGGAATTGCCCCGGCTTCTACATGTACCTTTCCAATAGATGTGAGTGCCCGCAGGCCTTGACCCGTTCGTCCCGGCCGAGTCGATCTCTCCCTCCTAGCGAGCGAGCAAGTGACGGTCAGCCTGCGAGCGAAATCGAACACCTCGGCGGGTCCGGACGTCCATTCTCAACCCCCCCTGACCCTTCACTGGTCTGCCGAAGGCAGCGCCGGCGTCCGACAGTACGCTTACAAGGCGGACGCGGTCTATACCCCGCTATTTTGCCTCAAGTCGATACGGAGACCTCTGCTGAGGAGGGACCAGAATAGCTATGGAAAGGCGGCGTGAGTCCCTGGCACCATTCTCGACTATCTGCGCCCTCACGACGAGGAACTCTTTAGATGGCATGAAACAGACGTTCCATGGGACGATCTGGATGGGGAAGGCGTGACGGAGCCAGAACCCATTTATGACAATGGGCCCGACGACGACGACGACGACGACGACGACTAGATATGACTGCTCCATTTCGTGCTCGTAGGCGTGGACCGTAGCTGTAGTTCCTGTGCCCTGTGTCATTGTAGAAATCCGAGAATCATTTCCTTGGTGTGGTCGTGATCCCGCCCCAGCGAACTTGCTACAGATGTGCGCACGCGGAACTTTCCCTGTCATTGACGGCCTGGACTGCCAGGCGTACACCGGTCTCACACGACTAGGGTCTAGGCTGTGCAATGTGAAGGGAAACGTCGTACGCCAGCAAAAAGGAATATCGACATTTCCGATTCCCACCCGCCGTAGCGTAAGGTAGAGAGAGACATGCGGACGTCGTTCGATTACACTACTTTCGATACGTCCAAAGGAGGATTGAAGATGATGCGTGGAATAGGTCGAACCTATTCGATTTCAACGTTGATGATCTTGATGTCTTCATACGGCTTATCCGCCTTGTTCGTCTTCACATTCTCGATGGTGTGCACCGTCTCCAGCCCTGACAGGACGCGCCCAAAGATCGTGTGTTTCTTGTCCAGCCACGGCGTCGCATTCGTGGTGATGAAGAATTGCGACCCGTTCGTGTTCGGACCCGCGTTCGCCATGCTCACGGTATATGGCCTGCAAAAAAGAAAGGCCGATTTCCCGCGAGACCGGATCACAAGACAGGAAGGCAATTCAGCTAGCTAGCCCGCAGCGACACGGAGGCGGGGTCAACGCACCGATCATGCTTCAACTCGTCCGAAAACTCGTCCTCAAAATCGCGATCCCAGATGCTCGTTCCGCCCGTGCCGTCGCCCAGCGGGTCGCCCGTCTGGATCATGAACTTGGGTATCACGCGGTGGAAGAGCACCCCATCGTAGTACCCGCTCCGAGCGTGGCCGATGAAGTTCTCCACCGCCTTCGGTGCCTGCTGCGGGAACAGGCGCATGTGCATGTCGCCCAGGGTCGTATGGATCGTCGCGGAGGACGCGAGCATGGCGATGCGCGACGCAGCTGCCGGCACTGCGGCAGCAGCGATCGACTGTTCCTCGCGTGTTGGGCGCTCATTGAAGATGTCTCGGTCGCCCGACTTGGAACTACTGTCTCTGTAAATAGCCGCCGCCGGGGGACGTTCGTATCAGAGGCGCCACGGGCGTGGGGGGAAAAGGTGGTGGGAGACGTACTCGGGCTCGCTGCGCGTGAACATGTAGAACCGCTGTCGTTTGAGGCCCGTGCAGAACAGTGTCGGGTCACGTACTGCCTTTTCCGCCAGGATGGGGTTGGCCGAGGCGGCCATCGCCACGGTGGTGAATCCCTTCTTAGCCGGCGCGCCTTGATACAAACTCAGGTTCATCCAACGCACAGTCTCGTCCTTTCCCAAGAGGCGCACGACACGATTCGTGACGGTGTTGACGACTGCAGTGGCGACTCAGCAAACCAAGCCAAGGACTGACGTACATAACGAAAAGCGGTCGCGCGTACCTTTGATGCCCAACAAGGTCGAGTACAGCACGAAAGCACCGCTTTCGTCCCATACCGCGTTTACCCACACCCCGGGGATCTTCCCGTCTGGGCCAGGGAGCTCGAGCTCCTTTTCCACAGCGAGGCGGCGACCAAACTCCATATCTTCCACCTTGTACACTGCCGTGCCGGCCTGCTGCATTTCTTGGATGGCCGCGAGAGATTCATCGTACTTCCTTGTCATCTTTCCCGTCAGGAAAGAAAAGATGCGGATCTGCCGGTCGGGTAGGGAGAACGTGATGAATGATGACGAGTCCGGGGAGAGCGTGATGCATGTGGGCGTTGATTTTGACTGCGAAGATCTCGCGTGAGGAGGATGGAAGACAGATGCAGGACGAAATGAACCTTCTTGAATTCATACAAGTCGGTTTGGCTCTTGAACGACCACAACTCGGGGACATTGGTCGGCAACTCGAACTGCTCGCTCGGCTTCCAATACTCGACGAAGCCACCTTCGTCTGCCGAGATGGCGCAGTCGAATCTATCGCTGTACTACCTCGCAGAATCAGACGACTTGCAGACACCGAGAGAGGGAGGCAAGGAACGCACAGTCATCAAATGGACTGGGAACCGATGGAGCTTCTCCGTCGTCGCTAATGGCTTACCGTCACCGCGGCCATCGTACAACCGGATGGTACCAGAATGTTGGTCCGAGCTGACGGGTCGTGAGCAAGGCGTCACGGCCGCAATAAGGATAGAAAGAGGGCAGACATGGCAAGGACGCCCTGAGCTTGGCCTCTTCGATGCACCCAACAGCAAGATTTTGGCGTGAATCCAAGTTTGATCATGTTGATCATGTCTGAGTGGTGGTGGTGGTGCAGCGGAGGTTCAGAACAAACCGACGAGGGGAGGACTTCTGACGCACCAAAGTTGACGACGTCGAACACCTTTGCACTCTCGCCCTCGGCGATGGTCGCAAATAGCTCCCCGTCCGCACTCGCAGAGACACCGAGGATGGGCGTCATGTGCGAGCGGTAGTGCTTGACAAACTCGATGCCTGAGTCTTGCTTCTTCCACAACTTGAGGTGTCCATCCACGGAGGTCGTGATGATGAAGTCGGTACTGTATGACGTCCTCAGTATGAGCCTATTCATTCGCATAGCGAAGGGGTGAAGTAGAGCACCGACGCACCGCGTGACGACTACAAAGTTGATCACGTCGCGGTGCATGAAACTCTTGTAGTAGCGGTCTGCGCTCGGTAGATGGTCCAGGAAGAGTCGTTCAGTGAGGAAGAACTATGGCGAGGGCATTCTCAGGAGCGTTCTAATAAACTTCGCATGGTGATTCCGAACACACCTTTTCGTTTCTTTTTCGTGCCAG
The DNA here is from genome assembly GCA_025769875.1 of Russula earlei. Classification (NCBI taxonomy): domain Eukaryota; kingdom Fungi; phylum Basidiomycota; class Agaricomycetes; order Russulales; family Russulaceae; genus Russula; species Russula earlei. The sequence continues at coordinate 39,693 of JAGFNK010000205.1, read as the reverse complement.
CGTTGGCGGGGACACCGTCGGGCAAGGGCATAGGCCCTATGTCATCGTCGCTCTCGTCGTCGTCCTGGATGGCCGATGATGGTTTCAACTCTGTATCTTCCGCAATATCAGGTCCAGGGCCATTTCGAGCGCGTTTGCCTAGGACGGACGCGTCCTGCTCCGAATCAGACATGGTTCGTGGGTCACACTGCAGTTCCCGAGGGCGCTTTCAATTTCACATGGGGACTCTGTCCTTAATAAATACAGTATTACATTAAATATTCTAGATACGATGGCTACACAATGACACAATCCTTATCGCTGGAACCGTGCGCTCGCTCAGCCTCAAGGGATGCCAGGATAGCCTTTTCATCCTCACTGAGCAACTAGTTTGTGCATTGATTCGCTGGCTCACAAAAAGTGACTATCGACTCACCCCTTTCTGAGCACGAGCTCGCATTGCTTTGATCTGGCTATCCCTCTCTTGTCGCGAACGCCTGGAGTTAGAAATGCAGTCATGATGCGGATGCGAATAACGGGCGAGGTATAAATGAGGTGGAGTCGATGAGAGAATGGGGCAGAAATTTGGGAGAATGGTGATCCGGAATGTCAGTAGTGGCGTGTGTATGATTGGTGGGTGATGTTGCACCAGGTTTTGTCAGTGTGGAAGACCTACAGCGTCATGAGAGGTCACCAATTACGACGGACGTAAACTTAACTTACCGTTCAGTTTTCGAGAAAGGCTTGGGAAGCGAGGGATTGGTCTTCGAGCTTGAAGCGACAACACCTGAGGGTGGTGCCGCTTCTTTGGTCGGGGGTGGTGCCTTGGAGGGTATCGTGGGTGGCGACGCCGAAGATTTCACAGAAGCGGCAGCCCGCTTTAGAGCAGCTATACCGCTGGCACTAATGGCTGGGGAATGAGAGCTTGGCTTGGTTGCGATGTTTGCGGAAGGCGGCCCCGGAGTCGATGAGATCGAAGCGCAGTTATGTGAACTTGGGAAACGATGTTCCGGGCAGAACTTCTGATGGCATTTCTGTAAACGAGATGAAGTGTCACAACCTTGGGGGCGCGTTTCAAACAGGGGAAATCACATCGCATTGTATTTGGGCGAAAAGGAGCTTCCCACATTTGGGTCTCGCACATTTTGGCGTTGTGTTGGCCTTCTGAGACCGACCAGTCATGACGGAGCAGTCCATGGTGAGGTGGCGCTCCATCCTTATGTTGGGGTCTTCGCCTGGAGGAATTGGAACAGGGTCGTTGCAAAGAGGGCCTAGCAATAGTGGACATTGAATTAGATGGTATGGAACGATACAAGAACGGTGCGTACAATCAGGAGCTACTCTGTTGAATTTGGCTTCATCATACTTTGCGCAGCTGTGGGAAGCAGGCTTGAAATGATCCGCACAGAAAGAGTTTGCACAATGTTGGCACTTGAAGGGTAAAAAGTCGACGAGATGGCAAGATGGGTGTGAACATTGGCGACCGACGGCTAAAATCTGTTGATCACGCTTGGAGGTTGGGGCGGATGGGGAGGACGATGACATGGTATATGATGGAAGAGATATAGTGACTGGAAGGGGTGGAGGGACAGCGGTATATAAAGAGAAGATTACGCGTACAACGAGGCGAGGAGACTGACGCGTACCACCAGCCACGTGGAAAAAAGAAAAGACTGGAAACTTCGACGGCAAACTCACGCCAAATCAATGCCAACGTCCTGACTCGTCCTCGGTCGGAGCTCAGTGTGACTGACCCACTGGAGCCTTCCCACAAATCCCGAGCATGTCTGATTCCTCCGTCATCCTCACCTTTGTGAGTTTCATCCTTTTCCATTACAACACTCGGGCCCAATTCCTCCCCACAGATCAGACATGGTGAATCTACGGACAATTTGGTGTGTCCCCCTTTACAATTGACACTCCTTCGTCTGTGACGTTCACGCATGCTCGTAGAGATCTATATGGGCTGGCTGGAAAGATGCACCTCTATCTAACCATGGTGTGTTTCATGCAGGGACCGTCCATACTTTTACGCATACCTTCTCAGGTATGAATGTACGTTGCGCCCGCGAACGTAGGCCAAGACAACAACCCTGATGATGTTGTTTCCGCAGCAAGCGCGCGCCCTCAGGTGAATTCTTCGCAGACACCCACTTTACCGCCATTCACACGTCTGACCTAAAGCGTGCTTTCACAACGGCTCAAGCCCTTTACGATGGACAGGGAGACCTTAAGCCAACTGTCGACTCGTCAGAACTTCTCCGCGAACAGAACTTTGGCGTCGCAGAGGGAAAACCATGGTCATACAACGCCATCCAGAGTAAAAATCTCGAAGAGGATATGGCAAAAGGTGTATACCCCACGCTCCATAACAATCACGAGAAATTCCCTCAAGGCGAGAGTGTGAACGAACTTGCTGAGCGCGCAAAGAGAGCTATTAGTGCATTTGTCCTCCCTCATGTGCGGCAAGCTGCCAAAGAAGGCAAGACCGGCATTCATGTTGCAGTTGTCAGCCATGGCCTTTGCATAACCCAAATGATCTCCGAGTTACTTAAAATGAGTGCAACGCGAGATCAAGCGAGGGACCACCGCGGTTTACGGAACACTGCTTGGACACGAGTCGTAGTCGATATCGAGGTTCGTGCGCTTGAAAAAATGATAGTTCACCAGTTGACCTCCAACAGGGGAACACAGGAAGGCTATCCAATAGATGTGGAAGTAGAGAACCCTACAATGATAATGCGCGTGAACTGACGTCAACCAACACTCACACCTAGATGACATTGTATGGCACCCTCGCTATGATGTTCTTGCTCGCTTGCTAACGCCAAAAATCGATGTTTCAGAAACGACAGAAGGGGGGCATAGGAAGCACAGCCTATGATCCCGACCAGAAAGGCATAAGGGCGTTCTTTGGAGGAAAGGCAGAACTCTTACCTGACTCTGGCTCGAGCTCTGAACAAGTCACGGATGGGTAAGACATCATCAATTAGATTGTGTTTCGTTACGTGGATATTGTTGTGCGCAGATAATGAACATTGCCCGAAAGGAGACAAACTGAGTGCCTGGGCTCGGCACTACTGCTTGATTGAGAACTGCGCCCATCTGGGTATCTTGATTAGCGAACGAAATGCATGGTCTTTAGGCTTACCAAGGCAAAGCAGCTAGCTGTATGGCATGAGCTTTTTAAGTTTGGCTGTCTGGGATGGGGATGAATACGCTGTCAATGACAGACGATTTTTTCTTCCAGGGCGCTTGGAAACATTCAAGTGGGAGTGACCAGAATGTGCCTGTGAGTGGGGAGTAAAAGGAAACGATGTCATTATCCATCAAGCAGAAATGGTTGGAACAGAGCTGACGCGCTTGAAGAGGCCTGAAGCCAAGGCGCGCCACCTTTTTTTCGAGCCTGAGTGAGATTTCAGCTTTGGATAGCCGAGTGTTGCGGAGGAAGAGAAGAGACGAGGTGATAGCATAATAAACTGGCGTGCAGACGCGAACGAAAGAATGGCCGTCATGGACAGAAGGGCCTTGATTATATAATACCGATTGTGCGTCCTGTGTCCTGTCAGCAAACTACCATCTAGTAGGATCGACTTTTCATTCAGGCTTACTCAGTTCCAGGATTATGAGCTCCAGCCAGCCGTTGACCGATCCCACCAATGATGCCGACCGCGTACGCGTCGCGTCAACGTCCACTTCCATGGCTTACATGTGTTAACTCGTGTTCTTGTCTCGTCTCTAGATCCGCATGAAGCGGCTGGCAAAGCTGCAGGCATCTTCCACGAGCGCTCCCTCCGTTCCACAGAACCCTTCATCCTCGGTGCAGCCCCCGGTTCAGCCCCCGGTGCAGTCCCCAGCACCCTCTCCGAAACCAAAGCCCCCTCCCTCGCATGCATCAGAGCCGGCCGCGGCGCCAGCTCCTCCCACACACGTTCCGCCAAAGAAGAAAGCCCCTATTGCCTCTCCTTTCAATTATGATGTTTGGGAGAACGAGACTATCAGCCAGGTCTTTCTGGTCACACTCGATGTATGTTGGGTCTCCTGGTCTTGGGTCGTCTGCTTGTTATGTTGATCGGCTCTCGGAGGGCAGCCTGCGGAAGCGATGAAGAACGAATTTGAATACGTATGGTTGAAGTCTGCTGTCGAGAGCGAGTTATCCGACGGTATACCAGGCACCCGTCTGTACGAGGCACTGATTCCTTATGCCTGCTTGTTACCCCGCATAGGCTTCCTTCGTCTGACTCCGGATAACTTGGAATCGGTTATTATTACACGTCTCGAATTGGACCCAGGATCCACAGCGTGAGTGGTCGGTTCGGACATGCATCCCACCGCCTCTAATAATGTGCAGCTATGACGATGAATATCGTCTTTTCCTGTCAAAGGTTCCCACTGATCAATCAGTTTTCGAATATCTAGTTGGTTGTTGGAAGCGGCTGAACGCCGCAAAATCGGCGCTTTTGAAGATGGTTTGTGGCTATCGTCTCCCGTGGCCGTCCGCTACTAAAATGTTACAAGGGCCACCCACCAGTCAGGACGCAGAAGGCTCTCCAGTTAGAGGAGAAGATGCGTTATCTTATCATCAGCTTACATCGGCATCAATCTCCAGGCCCCTGATGCCTTTTACGCTCCCAATGGGTTCGTTGGAATTCTTTGTTGTGGACAATTTGCTTAGTCGTCCTCAGCAAAAATGTCGGCCCTCAAGAGCTTGTGAACGTACTCCTTTCGCTCTCTACCCTGTCCACCGGGATGTACGGCGGTTCTACGCCGAGTCCCAACAGCCTCGCGGATTATGAGATACCGCCATTCCTTCAAGATATAGTTGATCGGTTCGATCCCGAGGGTGGACTTGCCGATGTCCTCGGTCCCGTTGTGAACAAGTTGCTTTTCCATCCCTCTCTCTTCCGAGAGGAGGGCCTTGCTGCGAGCGACCCTCAATGGCGAGGCGTCCTCACAGGTTTACAAGCTCTTGTAACCCACAAACAGATCGCGATCATGATTATAAAGTTGGACGAATGGAGTCCGGCGGATGCCACTGCAGTCACTCTCGAGACGAGGAGCTTGATGGGCCCCCTTCTTCGGCTGAACGTTTTCTCTCGGGAGTGGGTGCGTCGAAACTCTCAATGGTGACAGATGAGGTGCTGAAACCAGCCTCCAGCCATACATTGCGAAGACGTACTTCTCTAACGTGGAAACCCGCCCTGCGGTGGATGTAGAGTCCTCGCGTAACAGCCTTCGGGGGACATTGAAGATCCTGCAGGTAATATTCTCTGGGTGTAGTGATGTGTCGAAGCTTAACCTACTTCAGTTCCACCTTGTTTCAGATCTTTAACTCTATCGTACGAGCTTCGCCGGAGAGTCGTGAAGCTGTGTTGGCATACTTCGCTCGCGTTATATCTCTCAACTTGAAGAGAACAGGTTTGCGGGTATGGCGATCCCCGAATATATCTAATTGCGTCTGAGCCTGACCTTTTCCGAGGTTGATCCTGCGACTGTGGCTTCTGACAGTTTCATGACCAACATCCACCTTGTCCTTCTACATTTTGCCGAACCCTTTATGGACGCACAATACACCAAGGTAAACGTTACTTCTTAGACACTGATATGGACGCTTACTGAGAACACTCCTCAGATTGATCGCATTGATCCGCATTACTACGCTCACACATCAAGAATCGACATAAAAGAAGAGACCAGGATAAATGCCACAAGTGATGAAGCCGCACAGTGGAATCATGCGCATCGCCTCGCCCCTGGTTTGCAGCATCCTCATCTCTTTCCTTCTTTGGAAGTGATTGACCCCATTTAGGCGCCCCGCCTCTCAACTTCATATCTGATATCTTTTATTTGGCCCTCGCCACCGGCCACTATGGTCTTCAAAAGACGATACATACGTTCGATGACCTGAGCAAGGAGCATGACGAAGTAGAAAGGCAACTCGAGAACATCACCGCGGACAACACTTGGAGGGGTGTAAGTGTTTACTGCAACGTATAGCATTCTTTGTTGACATTGGAGACCCGCAGACGCCAATGCAGGCGCGGGTTGAAGCTGCCTATAAAACAGATGAAGGTCGACATCTCATAAGTATGGCCGATACAAGCGCTGACAGCAATAGCCATCTAGGATGACATAGACAAGATCCAAGCAGCGCAGATGGCCGGGGTAACCCAGCTTTATGACCCCGAGTTTCTCTTCCGTAGCAACACCTTCACCTCCTTCGTCACGGTTTGGCTCATTCGCTACGCTGATCCAAGAAAGTCTCATCCCAAGCCCATTGTGGAGTCTGTATATGGACCTCCTCCCCCCTTTTGATTCTATCCTGAAATCAACGTTACAGACTCCCCCTCCCGAAGGATGTACCTTTAGACTTCAGGGTCCTACCAGAGTACATTCTCGAGGATATCATTGACTACCTTTTCTTCGCTGTTAGGTATGTCCTTTGTTCTGCTCCCTATCGGCAATAGCTCAAGTGTTTTAGACATGGGCCATCCAGCCTCGAGTTGTCCGGGAAGGAAGAGGTCCTGATATTTACGCTCACATTCATGCTGTCAACCTGGTGGATCAAGAATCCGTTCTTGAAAAATAAGTTAATTGATGTATGTCAATTCCGCGTTGGCCCTTGGTCTCGGTTTCTGTTCCCTGATAGCCTCTCAGATCCTCTTTTGTTCATGCTTCACCTATAGAGGGCAACCCAGCCTTCTCGGCCTGATGCTCAATTCACATCCAGTAGCCCTGAAGCATCTAATGCCAGCCCTAACACATTTCTACATTGGTACGCTCCTCATGTTGCGTCCAGGCAATGATGTACGAGCTGACACTGGGCCTCAAGAGGTTGAACAGACTGGCGCAAGCTCCCAATTTTATGACAAATTCAGTAAGCTGCTGGTTTCAACATTCATCATCACAAATAACTCACTCACAGAACCCAGATGCACGGTAGGCTGGGTTATATGCACTAAAATAACAGCCAACCACTCACGAATGGTCCTAGGCGAAGCATTGCCTTCGTTTTGAAAACTGTCTGGGGAAATCCCACCCATCGGGAGGCCCTCAAGAAAGAGACACAGTGAGCTCGTTATTTAATGACGTCTCTGGACGCCGATGTTTAGAATTCTTCGAGGAACATCGACAAATTTGTTCGATTTGTCAACCTGATGATGAACGATGTCACCTATCTCATGGACGAGTCGCTTAGCGAACTTGCTCAGATCTACAACATCCAGCAGGAAATGGCAAATCGGGAAGCCTGGGGGGCTCTGTCACTCCAGCAGCGTCGTGAGCGTGAGGGAACGCTACATAGCCTGGAGCGCCAGGCAACTTCATACACGCAACTTGGAAACTCAACTGTGGACATGCTAAAGATCTTTACAGCGGAGACCAAGGAGCCCTTTATGATGCCGGAGATCATTGACCGGCTTGCAGCCATGCTTGACTATAATCTGGACGCCCTCGTCGGGCCACGATGCAATGACCTTCGCGTTGAGAACAGAGAAAAATACCATTTCAACCCGCGGCAGTTGCTCAGCGACGTCGTGCAGGTGTATTTAAACCTTGGTGACCAGGACGCGTTTATCCGCGCTAGTAGCGGGAGATGGACGAAGTTACAAGAAAGAACTTTTCGAACACGCCGCGACGATCTGTTCCAGGAACAATCTCAAATCGCCCACCGAGGTCGAGCAATTGAGAGCGTTTGTTGTCGAGGTCGAGGAGGCCAAAGTTACACTTGAGGCAGAGGAAGACGTTGGCGACATTCCCAGACGAGTTCCTCGGTGCGCCTGGCACTTTCATCGTCGAGTCCCGTTCTTATCTATATATCCTCTCTTCATCTAGACCCACTGATGTGCACCATCATGCGAGATCCAGTCATCCTGCCCACTTCACGAACTGTTATTGACCGGTCCACGATCAAATCTCATCTCCTTTCAGATGCAAAAGACCCGTTCAATCGTGCGCCGTTGTCCATAGAGGAAGTCATTCCCAGTGAGTGTTTCTGCGAAAAAAGAAACGACGTTGTTTTAACATTCATTGATTTCTTTCCTACAGACCCCGAGCTCAAGGAACAGATCGAAGCCTTCCTTGCCGAGAGAAGGAACAGAAAAGCAGCTGCGCAGCGCGCCCGAAGAGGAAGCCGTTAAGATGGATGTAGAATAGTAACGAGGGGCGTTGCGTTATGTGTTGTAGATTACCAAAGCTAGAGTGGCCCGAACAGTGCACGCCAATCCCGCCACGGATTCTAGACTGCGAGTGGGTCATCGCCGAGAGGAATAGGACGGCCATGCTTCCGTTGAGGAAAAGGTGGCCATTTTCTTGCCGAGAGAGGCACAACCAAGTGAATTGCGAAGTCGGCACCAAGCGTTCTACCCTCCCCGTTTCCGTTTCTTGATTCCGCGAGTCGAATCGACGCCCCTTCCTCGCCCGCGCGACCCTCTACCCCTTGCGCCCCTGCCACGAGCTCTCCCTGGCTTCGCCGAAGGCGGCGCTGGGGAAGAAATGGGTACTTAGCACGAAAGAAGAGGCGACATCTGAAACCGCGTACCAGGAGAAGCGGCCACTTCGACGTCCTCATCCTCGCCATAAGTCGGTGCCTGCATCGGTACCCGTATTAACGCTCCCCTTTGGCGTCGGCGCCACGCTCTCATCTCCACTTTCTAATGTGAGCGCGCTACTGTCGCTCTCGGCCGTGACCTGACTTGTAGGCCGCGTCGCGCCCCTCCCCCGCCGCGCCCCCCGACGTCCCTTGATTGGCGGAGGTGGGGGCGGCGACGGGGATGACGAAGTGGTGGAGGATGCAGATTCTCGCACGCGGCGGGACGAGATGATCGAGTCCAGCGATTCGTCGTAAGGCAGAGCGAACTCTTTGCGGAAGTAAGGGTGCAAAGAAAGGTTGTCCGACGGAGAAGGCGAGTCGATGGTGCTCGGTGTGGAATGTGCGGAACCGGGGGATTCAAAACCTTCAGGCGTCCTGGAGGAAGGGAAGGCAGAAGAACGACGGTCAACATTGAAATATATATATTATAAGAGAAAGGGTCGGCACGCACAAGGCTCTCTAGTGCTTCGATGTTGTAGCAGCCTCGGAAGTTTATGCCATATGTCGTCAATGGTCACGTACCGACCCGTGTCTTGGTGTATGACGGTCCTTATGGATAAAACGTGGAAGTGACGATGAAGACCAATCGGGCGGGCGCGCATTATGGATCGGAAGAAGGCTATCTCCCCCTCGACGGTGTCGAGAAATGACACAGAAGGGTCAGGACTTTCCGACGATTCCATCGTCCCCTGTTAGTAGCTGTAGAGGAGAAATGGCATGCTTCTGGGGTCTTCATATGTCAGGTCGAAGTGTCCGGTGTCTCCTATTGTTTCCCAACCAATATGTCATTCGCGCTCAGTTGGTGCCTCTCTCGAAAAAGCACAGGGCCACTCATGTTCCACCCCCGTGCTATCACACTGCTACTACCACCTACCCTCCTCTAATTACCCCGTTGGGATCATTCTCGGTAGAGCCAAAGTCCCCACATGGGAGCCATCTGGGCTCCGAAACCAAAAGTACCCTGCGCATCTATTTCCCCGCGTCGCGACCACTCCTGTTCTCCGCGGTGTTTACACGACAACAATGGAATATCCGAAAATTACCTTACGGCAACGTACCCGAGCCAAAGGGGGGTAGAACTTTCATCAAAAGGCCGTCTGGCGCTCGTTCATACACCCATTCGTCAGGCGTTCGCAGCTCAGTCCCAGCCAGCCGTTTGCGTCCATATATAATGCACTGCATCGTCAGGTCCTCGCTTCGAGCATCCTGTTACTCAGAACCAACTCCCTCATTATTCGTCTGGTCACTTGTTTGCCAACTTAGAGATGGTCAACTACAATGACCCTATTGAAATCCAGAAGGATTACAGTGCGTACATCCCCTCAGCAGAGCTCTGGAGCCTAGAAAACATACCAGGCGCGTCTTCTGCCAGTGGCAGCGGAAAAACTCTGGGAAGTGGCTAATGGTATCTACGTGTGCGTCTTTCCCGTTTGCCTGGACGTGATTCGTTCATCAACTTTCCTCACTTATCAGATGGGAGTTCTTGACCAGTCTCGACTACGAGTGGAGTGTCATACGAGGACGTCGTCCCTTCCGATGGACGATACTTGTCCGTTACTATTGCAACCCGCACCTCAAGGGTTTCTCGCTGATTTGTCACATCCATAGGTTTACTCTTTTGCGCGATTGTCTCTCCTCATGTCCGTAATCCTTAATAAGGTCGGGGTGGAAAATACGGCCCGAATAAATTGCCAGGTGGGAGCAGTTTCCCGCAACAACCCACGTGCTGGTGTGTACTGACTGACGCTCCACGATCGCAAGGTCTTGGCCATTTTAGATTGGGTGAGTATCCTCTCTGATGCGTCCAGTTCCCTGATGAAGGGACCCTTGTTTCCTAGCTTTCCGGCGCCATGGCCATTGGCTCTGCATCCCTCCTGATCGTACTTCGCATGTTAGTATTCTACGCTTCCGTGATATGATTATCTGGTGCTTATGGGGACTGTCAGCTTTGCCGTCTGGAATTGGAATAAAGTGATTATTGTTATCGCCACCAGCATATGGCTTGCCAACATTGGCGTTCAATTAGAAGGCAAGTTCCTCCCCCAGGCTGTCTCCGAAGAATCATAACAAACGTGGTTTCATTTCAGCTACCATCAGTGTGAATGATCATCTTATCTGTTTGGCCGTCTAGGCTTATCCACCTGTAGGTTCGCGCTGACTGGGTGCCCGCGTCAAATAGTTGCGCGATTCGTAACCCTGAGGCTAGCAAGCCTTCTTGCATCGCCTATTTTCTCACCGATATCACTCTGTTACTCATCATGTTAGTTGGATTGTTTCAACTGCGCAACCGTACTGGCCATTCGTCGTTGTGGCATCTCCTTTGGAAACAGGTGGGGAAGGGGAACGCCTGTTCCCGCTCACTTTGGTGTCGTCAGTCCACTGATGTATTTTTCATTCACAAGGGCGCCATCTGGATCTTGCTTGCCACAGTCCACGGAAGCCTGCCAACAGTGAGTCTGGCAAATATTCCTGTCCTGCATATGTTTTTGTTCATCCTTTTTGTGCAGCTGTTCATGATTTTGGACCTGAACGGTAAATTTCTCCTCCATCTCCCAATCCACCGAATGTTGATTAAACATCATTCCACTCCAAAGATTTGTTCAACATCGTACGTTCCTCACCACTATTGCACTCTCGTTTTTCTTGTCTTATGCTTTCTCAACTTAGATGTTCATACTTCCCTCGATGGTCACAATGATCATTGGTGCGACTAGGATGTACCGCTCTTTGTCAGATTTTTCATCCCCAGTCAATATTCTTTCCCTTCCATTCTTCATCGCGCTCATTGTGATCTGCACAGGAGTCGATCGCGAGAAGTGGTCATTCTGCCCCGTTTTCTAATGCCACCCACGTCTCACACTTACCTTCGGACCGACTAACCATGGAGGTGGCCGTGCACTCGACCTATGACGAGTATCCGATGTCGCAAATAAGGCGTCATGTCTCGTACCCCGGCACAGATGGACAAAAGCATGGCAAACAACAGGAACCCACTATCCATGATGATCGCCATACTGATAAGGAGAAATGATCCTTGTCCCTAGGTAGAAGTTGTTATTCAGAAGCTGATAATGTATCTATTGTTGGTGGAAAATGTGTCATTGAGCGCAATGGAATCTGATGGTATGTAATTGCTATTTTGTGTACAAGTATATCTGTTATGTCCTCATTCATTTTCAATTTTGACACCTTTGGTTACATCTCAGTGTACAGTTATGACCTGTAGTATACTTGTATGAATAGTTACAGCCCTTGAGACATAAATCAAGTCATTCATCCATCGTTATCGTGCCCAGGCTGAGTTGAGAGTGTTGGTCCATGGTGAGGTTGTTCAAGTCCTGGTACACTGAAAGTGCCTGGTTAAGTTGTGCCCCTCAGGAGTCAAACAATACATGAAAGTAGTCTTTCCAGCCTTACATATATTTTCCAACCCACTGGAGGTAAGATGCACTTCAAGGCTTCTACCCTTGACAAGCATCCGATTCGGGTGTCACAGACGAGCCATTATGTCTCGTACCCCGGCGCAAATGTAGCTTTGATGATGACCTGGAGGGTCGCATGGAGAAATGAGCCCCTTGGTAGAATACAGTTGGATGAACACAACCGCCTAAATATTTTCGTCATTTCAAATTGAAAGTATGGTATGGATATTCATGACTCGGTCACATGTATGAGACGCTCACGTGTTCGCCGCCTAATCAAATGCCGAACGAATGGAGTGGAGTGACGAACGAAAGTCTGAATTTTCAAATGCTGAGAAAACGGGACCCAACAGAGAGTGAGCTGAGAAAGGCTCCCGCTGATTTTCTACTTTGTCCTAATGAGCTGAACGCGGTGGCTCCGGTTCCTTGACTCGGAGGCTTCAATGCCAAGGGGCAGCTTGTCTTGGCTCCACACTCAGAAAGTTGCCTTCGACCATCGGACTGAGCAACGGTGCCTCGTCTGTGGTACCTTTCTTGCCCCAGCCGTCGTGCTTTCGGTTTTCGCAGCTTTCTGCTCGTATCACACGCGCAATGTGTGAACGTATGTTGGCACCATTGTGGTCAGGTCAGTAGCGGTGCCGAACTTCAGCTCCGTTTGGAAATATGATTGATTGTTAGTGACAGTCCCAGACTCCACCTCCACAAAAGGACAATCCGCTGTGTTACCGGAATCCACTTACCACACAGTCGCATTAATGCCCGACAAACTTGGTCCTGTGGCACTTTGTTCCTCTGCCACAGTAAAACACAAACAGATCGCATATAAACCGACCCACGCCATGAGTGGAGAGATAAACACGCCTTCCTTCTCAAAATTATGCCATTATCTATTGTTGTTCCTTTGCCACCTGATCTACCTCTCCATCGAGATGGCCGCAGCCCACCAGACATCCCTGAGGATATCTCGGATAACAGTGGATCACCGTCGCAGGAGAGCGAGTCGCTCTCCGGATGGCCTTCATCCCATTCCCATGGCACGGACTCGCCCGGGACATCACCTGTATCCACTTTCTCTCAAGAACAAGTGCCTGTGCCGTCGAGGAAAATGTCCTCTTCATCCTTACCCATATTCAGCCGCCCACCCCTGGGGAACCCCCCAATTGTGCACTGGTGCACCTTCGTCTGCCTCACTGAGCTCATCTTCCTCCACACTCGTCGATTCCCCGCGAAAGGAAAACGGAAACGCCAATGATGCTGTTGACTCGGAACTGCGCACTCACCTGCAAACTTGTCTCGACGAGAATAAATTGGCAAATCGTAGCCTCACTATGGATAACACCGCCTCGCATTGCGCCGCGCTGAAAGGCTTCCAGCATCATTCCACCGTTCAGTTCGGTAGTTCCTTCCAGCAGTTACTCACACATGCAACGATGCTCGACTTCGCTATTGAAGACTCCAATCACGGGGGTTTATCCCAAATTTTGCATGGATTGGACAGAGGGGTCGACGATTTCCTAGAGAGTCTAGAGCGCCTCCCATTCGATCTCAGGAACACACAGAGCTTCATTTCTGGTACCTCAGATATCCTTCAGGCCAAGTCCGCCCTTTTGGCAGTTGCCCGCCAACTCACTTCCCAGACGGATGGAAACGCTTCGCATCAAACTGTGAAACGCTGTCAGCAGGAGCGCGACATACTCCTGAGGGCTATCCGTGTGTTCTTCGAGATTGCTGACCTCGAGTCAAGACTGCAAGACAAACTGACCGTCAAGCGTTAGTGCTTTCCCGTCCTTTCATGATCGTAACCTGAGTGTAGTTCTCTGTTTGTAGTAAACAGGGGTCCTGAAACCTCCCCGAAACGGAGATTCAGATTCAGGCTCCCTCGCCGCCAGTCTACTGGTGCACAGCGTGCCAAGCTTCCAGACACCCCAACGGTGTCTAACCCAGGCCACTATGAGCTAGGGGATGACGCCGCGAACGTGGACGAGGACGAATACAGTTTCCATGTCGCCATGGTGTCCGACATCCTTTCGCCACCAAATTTGGATGAATATTGGGGCGTCAGCATGCCTGGTCCGGTACGCGACGCGGCAGACATTGTCTTGTCCGACGAGGGAGACTTCATACAAGGAGCGAGTCTGGTGGCGCTGGTATACATCCTCACCGATCCCCAGCCAATCAATATCCCAATTCGCACGATGAATTGTTGGACACTTTCCTGCTCTGCTTCCGTTCAGTTCTGCGATCCCGTTGATCTTGCAAAGGCACTCATCTCGCGACTCGAAGAACAACCCTTGAATCTCAACAGTTCGCAGCGTGAAGCATGGCCGCTGTATCGTTCTTCCGTGAGATCTCTTGTCTGGAAGTTCATCAAGACTTGGATTGACGAGTACTGGATGCATGAGAAGGACCGCATTGCTGGTCTCCACATCAAAGATTTTGCCTCACAATCACCAGAGCAGATCGAGCCCGATGAGAAGGACAAGATCGTTCGGATACTGGATGAACGACGCGAAGTGGCCATTTCCCTTGCTCCCATTGGCGACACAGCCGATAAGTCTCAATCTGAACCCATGGTCACATCTGAGAGACGTATCGCATGTCGCCAAAAGCCTATTAGATACAAACGCGGGCTACAGGAAAGAGCGGACAAGCTTGTCCGAAGGGTACCTCAATACACGCCTAGCGATGACGATTTCCGGTCCGCCAGGGCGCTGGATGACCTTATACGCGCCGCCGACGGGGGGTTTACACATTCTTCACCTGAACTCGCGTGAGCTTTGCCAAGAGTTGGCCCGGCAACTGGCAATTTTTATGTCTGAGGGGTATCGAAGGGTGATCCCAGAGGATCTGTGGTATCGCCATGGTCTGGGCTATGATTGCAACGCTGATATTGCGCGCTCCGCTCAGCAAGCATACGAAAGGGCCTTGTCTTCATGGGTTACGGGATCGATCTTACATCAAGAGGAACCGGTCTCCTAGGGCGGCTGTCATGACCTTCTTCATAGCCCTCGGGCTGGTATGTCCTCTTGAGTTCTGGCCTTCTCACTCTAACCCCAGTTCGCAGCGATCCCATGAGGAGCACAATTTCAGCGGTATGTTCGGCATATACCATGGCTTGGCCCATCTATCCCTACAGTCGCTCTCGGAGGCACGCCTGGTGGGTCTTATCTCATCCGCAGGAATGTTCAGAGATTTATTCGTGCTCAGCCTCTTAGTGAACCTGCGCATTTGGCACTAGAGAGATTGGGTGAACTCAAGGACGAGGTGGAGTCCGTCGTCGTTGATTGGAGGCAAGTTGCTGTGTTCCCACGACCAGCTGTCCCTCCAATGGGTACGCGACGCCCGCCATATATTTACAACCGCATTCTGATGTTTCCCATTCAGCGTGGTATTTCAACGCCCTCGGAGTCGCAATCAACGCCAAGCCAATGGTGAAATCCCCCCATTCTCGTGCCCAAATGGCAAATATGGAGAGGTGCATCAAGATCACGCGCATAATTCGCGGTAAGACAGCCAGCCGTCTCCTTGGTCGTCCCACAGACGAAGCTGATGTATCCTGGTAGAAATGGAGCAATGGCACGTGCCATACAACTATCCTCGAGCCGACAATGCCCAAGCCTGGCTTCTGAAAAGTTTAGAGGGAGCCATCGCCCGAGATGTCGACAGAGAGGGCAACTGGATGTTGAAACAGAGGTACGTTGCTGAACCAACGCTCGATGAACCGAGAGGCTCATTTGCCGTGCAGCGAATCGATCGAGCTCTCTGGCCGTCCAGAATCGACAAACAAGAAATTGTTACCACGGATATCTGTTCCGTTCGGAAAAAAGAACCTCAAGATGGAGTTGAGGGAAGCGACAATGTTCGACCTCATCCCAGAGCTGGAAGCTCGAAACTGAGCCTGCCAGCATCATTTCGACGGTATTTTTGCTACCGGTTACTTCTTATCGTAGCTCAACCCATGATCCATCTTTCATAACTCGTTCACGTCCAACTTGGATCACCTCGTTCTGACACCCGCCCCGAGCTGCACCGTTGACCACTTTCTTTATACAGTACAACTAACCATCGATGGTGCCCGGCGACCATTACACACGCTCTTTTGACACATTTCCGTCTCAATTCTGGTCTTCCCATTCTGCATTAATAATTCATCTGGGTATGTAGGTTATAAGTCTTCTCCCGGTTCCTACGCGTTGTACGGTCCATCTCACAACAAAGTGTAACTTAACAATGAAGATACCATTTTCTTTTGATATGAAGTATTGGCGTCTCGTTGAACTCTTTCTATCGAGCGCTAAAACCAAGGCAAAGAGAGCAAAGTCGGAGTTCCATAAAATCGCGGGACGAGACTCATCAGGATGTGCAAACTAGCCGTGAAAGCGTGCTTCACACCGTAACATATGGGTACATCGAAGCTGACGTGATAGCACGCTATCAATGCTGCGCACATGCATGATCGCAGAGGATCAAGCGCGTGCAGCCTCGATACGCCGCCTTGCAATCTGTCGTCGATTGAGGCCAGTAAGTGACGACCTCGCAACCTCCTTATCTTTGCTTCGCTCCACCTCTTCTTCAGATGCTGCGAGAATGATTTCGACATGGCAAGGATGACCCTGGTAGGGATTGATGCGCCCATGAGCGCGGTACGTCCGACGGCGGGTTTTCTGTTATAAGGAAAGTGAAGGTTAGGACTATGGGAGCAGATCGCAGGCATACGGGTGCTTGTTGGACGACAATGTTCTTGATCACCAGGCTCTCGAGCTCCAAGTTTTTTGCGTCAGCGTTTGACTCGGCATTTTTTAAGAGTCGGGTGATGAATTTGACCGATTTCTCAGGCCAGCGACCTAGGAAGTAGCATAAGTGGTGTTACTCAAACATCAGGAGGTAAAGTCGTACCTTGTGTCGCCTTGAATTGTTTCGCTTGGCTGGCACGGCCGACGCCACCATTAAATCTTCGGAATGGGATGACTTGTTTGTGTTCTGTGACATCGCTGAGGTAGGCATACGCCTTGGGAAGCTTAAGACCTAGAACACTAGCAGTTAACAAATGCTGGGGGGGCCTGAAAACGGTACTTACCCGTCAACGCAGCAGCAACCTCTCGCATATTTTTAAAGTGGGTGCGTAAGTACTCTCCTCGTGCACGGGAAGCTAGATCGTAGTAGTATTTCGTTTAGAACCATGTCATATAATACAGACGGCATGACCGACACGTACTCCTTTCCGGGTTCGTGGCAAGGGCGGCGGCGGCGTAACGAACTGGATAAAACTAAGCCATGACGGCTATACAAAGTGAGAGATAGCTGACCCATTTCGCGTTGATGTGCTGCAAAGTGGCCGGCGTGCTTGTGTGCGATTGGCAACGGTTTCGAGTGGGTTTGTGGTGGCTTGAACCTTAATGGGTGTACCTATGCCAGTTCCTCGGCACCTCCCCGGATGCGCGGAGAATCACGAGGACACAGATAAGATTAGATAAAATACTGTGAACACGTATAGGGCCGCCGACTCGTGGACCGACTTGTAGCGCCCAGCCCATATCTCCAACCCTCCTTCATCCCTTTACGGTAGCGTCGGAGCTGTCTTACGCCCGATGACTTCTGATCGCTCTCATGAGGCCGTTCAAGACGTGGAGGGTACTTCACATGTCACTCACACTAGCTCTAATGCGGCCTCAAGCGAGCTCGACAGCGTTTTTAATTTCTCTCAGTTGGAAGGGAAAGATGCAGGACAACAGGTGCGTCAATACTTTAATATCAGTTGTGTGCAATGTACTATAGAGATGAATATATTTCACAGTTGGCTATTCTCAACCGTATGATGATTAGAGCTATCAGTATAAAGGAGGGCGCGGAGGCTGTATTATACAGCAATGCCGCGCAGCTCACGGTACTACGCCTTTGAAACCTTTTACTGTGTCCTTATATCTACTTTCAGGGGGCACTTCGACAGCAAGTTGAGTCCGAGCTCAAAACTGCGGAGGGAAGGATCGAGGCAATTTCTCATAGGTTGGAGCAGCGTGAGTATTACGTTCATCATTGTTTGGGTTGTGATTGAAGTTCACGGAAGATCGTAGAACGGTGGACGACAGAGGTACATTAACCTGCTCTCATTTCATTCAATTCAAACTGACTGTCGCAAAGATGACTTCCGCACAATTCTCCAGCAGGCCCGGGGACATGTCAGGACATTAATATCTCTTTCTCGAACAGCGACATCTCCACCTACCTCACCAGGTTCTTTAACGACACCCAAAGCTTCCTCTCTCCATGATCCTGAGACGACAAGGACACGGATTGACACAATGACCAAGCTGATTGTGTTACTTCAGCGCAACTTGCGGGTTCAATATGAGTTAGACGTGGTCCAAGTTGCGCATGCGTAAGCCATCTGTGTCTTTCTTCTCGTCGTATCCAATCATGTCCTAGTGTCATCCCTGCGCTCTCCAAGCGCTCCATACAATTTAGTAGAGCGACCGCTTATCGCCTCATCCGACACATGCTAGTTGATCTAGAATCGATAAAGCGCCTAAACGAGCAACCCTTCGACTGGTTTCTTGTCAGGTGCGCGTCTCCTCTGCACAATACAGCCCCCACTCAGATATCCCAGGTCTCTAGCACTGGACATCAAGCACACGGTGGAAAAAGAGCAAGCCATTAAGCTCATACGCACGATTGTTGCAATAGGATCTCAAAAGAGAGGCTCGATGCACGTATCAGGCACTGGGGCAGTGCCGCTGTCAGAACGTGTTATGCGTGCATTTATAGCCGTTGCTGAGCAGCCAGACGATGCCTTCAAAGCCGTCGCCATTCAAACGTTGGCGGAAATAAGTATGGCGTGATTCTCATAACAATTACAAAGGCTAACTTAGAAGTTAAGTGCTCATTGATGTTGAATGTGTGACCAGAGCGGGCGGTATGCGAGTCCTACTTCAGACACTCTCTGAAGGTCCGCCTGCGTTGGCTTCCCTTCTCATACCAGCATTCCTCTACATCATGGACTCGCCGTCTACAAGAAAACACCTTCGCCCCGGAAAAGCCCTGGAGGTGCGCCGTCATTGATTGTTCCCATGACTAATGGTCAAGTTTGCGACCAGGTTGCGTTATCCGGGGTCACAGATGCATTTGGTAAAGACTCGGAGCATCAACAGCGTCTCAAGGATATATGCAGATGTATTGTGTGCATGTTTCGGACTTGGAGTGGTATGTTTACTCATCAAGTAGATTTGCCCCCACTCCAACTTACCGAGCGCCTAGGCTTGATGTATTTTTGTATGGATGACATGCGTGCGATCAGGTCTCTCATTGACACCCTTCGGATACCATCACTCGAGCCTAGGGTGAGGGTCCTCACAAATAGCATCTGATACAAGATAAATTCTATTCCGTTAGGAAATCGTTTTGGATATGTTTTTCGAACTCCTGAATATCAAGACCCCAGCTTGGTACAAGGCTTTCATTAGCGGCGGACGGCTTACTGGTACGTCATATAATCAAGATGTGAATGGCGTAACGTCTTAGACGAAATATGACAGTTTACCACAAGTCCGGTCCATCATCAGAACCAAACGGCAACGATACCGAAGTTCAGCAACGACAATCTGAGCCTCTTAGATTAACCGATCAATATATAGCACTCCTTGTACTTATCTTCACCAAGGCAGGACTATTGGAGGTTGGTTGTTTTTGAGGTCACCCCCGCGCGTTTACCCAACGTTTTCATAGTCTTTGACCAGCATGTTTCAAGAGACAACGACAGGTTCAAACTTGTCAAGGAAGGGAACTCTACTAATGGCGGAGGTCTTGCAACTCGCCAATAGAATTCTTCCCTTGTCCTTAGCTGCGAAGATTCAGGTCGGTGCATACAGAAGCGTACCGACGCAATGATGCTGATTCACAATATTTTTACTAACAGCTGGTTCCGGATATCTTCAAACTTGCATCAGATTACAAACGCAGAGAACATAGGATTATTGGTACATCCGCACTGTCCGCCATTGACAGCTTCAATCGCAACCGAACCCGGTTAGAAACCACTATTGTAGCTGCGGGTAACCGGCCAAGGTTATTTTATATTTATTCTCTCCTTTTATGCACAGCTGATCTCTGAAAGAGCAAATTCCGTTGAAGATGCCATACGCCGGGGTCAACGTCAGGTAGAACAGGTCAGAATTAAGATGGGCCTTCAAATGGACGACAAAACGTTCCAGGCGGCACTTCTAGAGACGCAGGTGATTTGTTCCTTCGTAAGAACTTGCGGGAAAGTCTAAGCGAAGGCAACAGGTTATCCTAACAAAGGATCACAGCAGGTGGAATTTTGAGACCCTACTAGATCTCATCGAAGGACCGTTACTCAATCCGAAACGCATGGAAGAGGCGATCAAGCTCTCAAGATTCCTGAGAAGATTGATGAACTTCTTTCACCCGTTCAACCACCGCTTTTCTGACATTGAGCGGAACAAGGTATGCGCCTCAAAAATCGTAGGTTGTTATGTACAATCATACATTGGCAGACAAATTTGCGTTGGGTGAAGCTGGGCTGTACATTGTTGACAACGCTATTGGCGAGCCCTGATGGACGACGTTTTTTGGCCTCAGAAGACGATCTTTTGAAGCAGCTCACGAGAAGTTTTGCCCAGTTAGATCCAGTAAGGCTTTTTATCGGAAGTACGTTTTCCTTCACCCATGACTGTGTAGTTCAATGGCGCACCGGAATCCGACCCCATCTTCTCGAAGAAGCGAGTCTCTGAAACGCTGACATATGGTTACCTTGAAATGCTGGGGACGCTCAGCAAACACAAAGATGGAATCGTGTACGTCTCCGCCTTTCTCTGAGCCATCACGAGCTCACTCGCACGCCGCAGATTGATGGAAGAAGCGAAACTATTCACTGCCTTCTATCATTTAAGCGAGCTACGCAGTCGAGAAGATCTCATCAAAGGCATTATCGAAAACATCGATTACTCCATGTCAGTCTTTCTCTCATACTTTTTACGAATCGCTGATGACTCTCAGTGATGGTCATCCGCGGATCGTCCTATCGAAAGCACTTACATCCAGTTATAAGGTAGGCGTATCCCTGTATGCTGTCTCTCTCGTTCATGCGTCGCCTCCTAGCATATAAGGCTGTACGCCACGAGACACCTTGGCGAGATGATCCTTCACAATCCGACGGCGAGCACTTGGACACTCCGTTTGTTGCTCACACAACTTTATGACCCGGCGATGGAGGTCTGCCAACTGGCGACCGAGTTCCTTGAGGAGGCCTGCGAGTCAGTAGATATCCTACAGTTGGTTGTAGCGATGCAGCCAACCCTGGACCACCTTGGTGACGTCGGACATGGATTGCTCCTAAAGTGCGTTGAGTCCAGATATACCGACCTACTTATGGCAACAGCTCTTCCCCCCCAGGTTTATGTCGACACCCATCGGATTCCGGTATCTCTTTGATTCGGGCTACATAGACCGCGAGATGGACATCTGGTTTCATGTAAGAATGCTTCGATCATGGCAAACCAAGCACACTTATTTCATCCCCCGTAAAAGGAACGCAACATTCACTACGTTGTCGAAATCGAAGTCTGGCTTGCCAAGACGATGGAGTTCATCCCGATGGATGACGAAGATGACATACCGTAAGTTAATTAACCATCCATTGTTATCCTGTAACTCAATGGCTTAGGTCATTCGACGGTGTGGTCCCGCCCCATTTCTTCGGGGAGATGACAAAAACGGAATTTGGTTGTCAAACCCTGCATGATAAGGGCCATTTCCCCGAATTCGCACTCTTCATCCGTCAACACGGCCACGAGAAGGAAGACCCAGAACTCATTCTCAAGTTAAAGAGCATACTATGGACAGTGGTATGTCGTGTCAGGAAGAGAACTCTACCTCCTACTGATTTCGCATAGGGCAATATCGGTGCTTCGGCCGGTGGGCTGCCTTTCCTGGAGGAGGAAGATATCATCCCTGTAATTCTTGAGATCGCGGAGCAATCGCAAGTCTTATCTGTGCGAGGGTATGGCTGCGTCATGTCCCACTTCCACAGGGCTTTTTTTCACCGTGCTGTCTAGAACATGCTTTTATGTACTAGGCCTAATATCATCCACTCCTCAAGGAGCAGAGATACTGAGCGATTATGGTTGGGAAGCAACGCTATCCCCACTCGGCTTTCCGACTGGCCTATGCGTACCATTAGATCTGGATAAGTTCCTATTGGTGCGCGCAATTTGACAACAACATATCCTGGCCTTCTGACCCGCAGTACTCCTGTAGATTCCACCATGGGACTCCACACCGCCTAGTGCTAATCGTGACTATCGCCTCACACCCCCAGAGTCCCAGGCAGAGATCGAGGTTACGGCAGCGATATCGAACCTATCTAACACTGTCATCGCAGCAACAGCATCTCGTTCGCTAGCCAAGTGCGTATTCGAGTCCAGTGAAGTCTTCATCCTTCGCTGATCCAGCTCCCAGACTGAAGTCCAGGCCCGAGTATCAAGGCGTGTTCTCCTCTGTGCCCATGTTTTACCGTGCGTTGCACATGATTTCGACCTCGCGCTACCGTCTGCCTGTGCGGCGTTATGTTTTTGATCTATTCGATATTGACCTCGACGAGGACGTGCTGCGCCAACTCGGTGATTCTGCGAAATCGCTCGCGCTCTCGGCGTCAGAGGCAGTGTCGGCACAGCCGAACAGTCGCGTCGTGAGTGTACTGTTTGCGGCGCCGCGGACGCATGCATCGGGGAGCGACGAGGAGGACGAGGGGTCGCCTGTGCCACAACACGGCCCACCGGTGATAAGTCTGCGACCGAGGAGCACGATTGTTGGTTTCACGGACGAGTGAGTCTGTGCTTAGGGGCGCATTTCATATATCCATCTTCTATGTTCTATCCCTCGGTCTCGGTGAGGGTGCCTAGTTCGCTTCCATTTAACAGTCTGGTCCTCATTTGGTTGTTTTGCATTGTCCGTATCGTCTCTCCGCATTTGCAATGTTGTACTTCCTGCCTCACCGCCAATGACTCAACGACGTCTATACCCTGCTCGATTGATGCTCGGTGCTTGTCGAAAACAAGCCATCAGCTCACTAGTAAATAATAAGTCGGAACGCCTTTTACGACGCAAGCACCGTCAAGCCATCGGCCATTCCTCGAACGCGCCCTGTCCAAACCTGAAGAAACTCACAGGTGCCCACATCCACAACAGCGACGACGACGGACTTATTTCCTTGTCGGAGTGCCATGAAAGGGTTAATCTTGACTGATGTTGCATCTGACGTGGCACGACGAGGAGTTGAACAGGAAATGCGACCACAACCCAGTCAGGAGGGATGGTCGAGAACTCGGATCGTGCCCTTTGGGATGGAGAGTACTTGGGCCCGGGAACCTGTTTTTCGAACGATGGGCGGCGCTTGCGGGGGACGGGTGGTGGGACGACGGGAAGACCTTCATACATACAAGTTAATTCCGCAAGCGTGGGTATAGGCGTCGTGCGCGCGCTAGGGAAGAACCGTCGTCAGTTCTCTCGGGAGGACTTTGGTAGTGTGAAGACACACTTGACGACCACGATTGCAAAATCTGGCGGGGGAGGCATAGTCTTGCGATAAGGGGAGTTCGGCTTGTGGAGATGGTAGAATATCTCGTACAGGGACGACCCATCATGACGCGACGGACCTTGGGGGCTGAGACTGGAGCGGGACGGAGTGACCTGAAGGGAAGAACCGGAGGGTCCTGAATATCGACGCTTATGGAGAACGTGAGCTCAGGGCCAGCGAAAGGGGCGGCTGATGCCGAAGATATGCGTACGGTAATCCATGTTATGGTGGAGCCATCGCCGGTGCACGAGAGGCCGCCACCAGGTCGTCGAGGGCTGAATCAACCAGCTCAGGAATCTGCGGAATGGTGAGCAAAGCGCGGCGAGCACCCTGCTGAAAATTGAAGCCGTGGATCGCTTCTGTGAAATTGGGTACGCGGCAGGAACGGGATAGGCCGGGGACGGAGACTTCGCGCGAGTTACGATGTAACCCAGGCGACGAAGGTAAGCGAAAGCCTGTGCGGAGACAGTCAGATGGATGTGTGTGACGGCGCCGGAGCGAAGGAGAGAAAGGTGGTACTGACCAGATATCGGTCCAAAGTCAGATCCTGCTTCCCAATCATCTCCGCGTACGCCTGTTGCACACTCATCGGTGCGCCCTGGGACGCAGAGTCCCACTCGACATCCCCGCCTTCGCCTTCGCGAGACGCCTTCCAGCAGAAAAGCGCGCCCTTCTCCACGAGATAAAGTGCCTCCTCTGGTAAAAGCTCCAGCCGCTTCTGAGGTTTTCCAGAGGAAGACGACGACCGCGACGACGGGCGCTGAACAGAGTGACCCATAGATGTGAAATGGACACCGCGAGCGACGGTCACATGTGCCCGGGCAAGGTCTGGGTACCAGACTGCGTAGCTGACAGACTTGCTACGCGCGTAGAAGTGGCGATAAAGCACGTCTGAAGATGAATAAAAATGTTCGTACCTTGATATCGCACGGGTAGATCTTATCGCATCGAACATGGCCGCACGCGCTCGCTCGAGGTTGTGGCGTTGCAGTCCTGATCCTCCACCCTGTGCGGGCTCAAAGTCCTTTTCTCCGCGCTTTGGGATGATAGGACGCGCGGTACTGTTCCCCTGGCTAAGAAACCGACATCGATGATACAAAACCGGGAAAATAATCGAGCGAGCATGACACGTACGGGAGTTTCGTCCAATCGAGCCCACCGTCTTCATCGCCAGAAGAACCCTGCTCGTCTTCTTCTTCTCTTGCGCTGGAATTTGAGAAAGGGTTTGGTTGTTCCAGTGTGTCGTCCATATGTGTGAACGAAGACCCAATGGCGTTGCGTCCCCGCCGGGCCGGGTTTGCTGGATGGAATTGTGGCAAAATGGCAATTGGGTGACTAACTTTGGGTGACTACCGCGATGGACGACGGTGCCGCCTTTTCTGCGCCTTCCACCCATCGTCCTGATGGCCTCGTCCTCGTCCATCGAGGTCATAGAACCCCCGAGAAGATTCCCATCTGGCTACGCTGATGGCGTTCGTCCTAGTCATCATCTGAATGATAACAAGACCAAGTTTACGAATCCCTGGCCGTCATTCAGGTTAGCGCTCGTTTGCCCTGGTCTCTGCTCATCCTAAATCACTGTAGGATGCACACTTTTTTCCAATTGATGCCTGTGCGTGCTATCTAGGATTTTTGAATAATTTATGAAGCATTTACGGCTCTGGGGTCCATCCAGTTCCTCTTCAACCTTTCTTTTAGACCTCCTGGTGTACCGGGAGACGTCAAGTCTTTAGTCCCGAATCAGACCACCACATGGGATACGGACTCCAGCAAGGAGAGCAGTGCAAAGGCCACTTGGCTAGGGTACGTTATCGCTCTCATTCTGCGTCGTGATGCGATGTGTAGTCCCCATACGGCCTCAAATCGGGTCAGGGCTGATAGTTCGTGTCTTTACAGTCATGCATGCTACCTCGTTGAGCTACCCACGCCTCCAGGGGCAACACGCGGTGCCCGTATCATATTCGATCCTGTGTTTTCGAATCGTTGTTCACCGTTTCGGTGGATGGGACCTGCGCGTTACACGGGCATGAACTTCCCTCAACTTCCCACGCTCATCGGCTGAGTGGGTAGCAATCTTTTCCAGATCCTCCTTGCAAAATAGAACAGGTTCCCGCAGTCGATGCTATTGTGTTATCGGTATGTCCGATTCGCGCAAATTGAATCACGGTCGCTGACTCTTCCACTAGCACAATCATTATGACCAGTACACATTGTCCCTTCGTCGTCCTGACACACTACTGATAGCGCCACAACTAGCACCGACGTACCGACTCTTCGTTCATTGCTCACGAAGCCTTCATCCTCTCCCCACGTTTTCGTCGCTTTGAATAATGCAGCCTACCTTTCCAATGCGCTCAGCACCTCCCTTTCACGCTTCCACGAGCTTGATTGGTGGGATGAGCGTATATTGCGAGTTCCCCTTCCGTCCAAAACCAACGGCCCTGCCGTAAATGCGGAAGTGCGGATATCCTGCACGCCTTCGCAGCACATGTCGAGCCGAACTGCCTTTGACCGAGGGTGTGCACTCTGGGCCTCATGGGTCGTGGAGGATCTCCGCTCGCTCAAGAAACTGTATTTCGCCGGCGACACTGGGTATCGTACGGTCCATGACGGAGAAGACGAGGACAAGGTTCCCTTCTGCCCTGCATTCGCCGAGATCGGGGAACGTTTTAGAGGCATCGACGTCGCATTGCTGCCCATTGGGTACGTATCATAGCATATCTGAAATCACCATCGTACGCTCTCATGGTCTGACTCTACTTGGTGTCCTAGCGCATATAATCCACGCGCTGCCATGTCCCCTGTGCATGCCTCACCTGCTGACGCCGTGCGCATCTTCAAGGACTTGAGGGCTAAGAAAGCACTTGCCATGCATTGGGGGTAGGCCCCGCTCCTCCATCTCCACTCTCTGCAGCTGAATTCCGCTATAGAACCTGGGTTCTCACCCTAGAACCGGTACTCGAACCTCCTGCTCTTTTGAGGAAAGAGTGCGCGAAGGCGGCGGTCGAGTCAGATGACTTCCTTATTCCGGCACTGGGCGAGACTTTTTTCTTCTAGACCGTAACCTTGGTGTATGCACGCTGATCAGCGTAGCCCTAGCTTCCTGAGATTCGCTGAACATATGCGCTTTGTATTGATGAGTGGAGAATCGAAGGTCGTGACTGAGTAATAATTCGAACTCCGTGTTGCTCACGAGGCAGCCCCACTGAGGGATGGGTTCGATCACGGAAGCACTGGTATTTCCTTGCTCGCTTCTCTGAATTCTCTATCACAAAATTTCCTGTCCTCCGCGCTTCTGTCGGGTGGGGTAATTATAGGAGCCGCCTCACCTCCATCCTAGATTGAACTGTATCCAGTGTCAGGCAGTCAAGGCAAAGCACCAACCCCTCGACCACCTTAATCTAGCAACGGACGCTCTCCACTGCGCCGTGCCATCATGGAGAGAATACAGCGCCGGTTGATGGACGCCGTTGCAGGCTTTGAGTCCGAAAGGCCGAGTCAGTCATGGTCGGACGGTCGACCCCTATAAGCTTACACTGATGGCCACCCGCCGATCTAGCCAAAACAGCCATAGTATCAAGACCGAAGCATCGAGCAAACGACAAAAGAAATGACGTGAGTAGATAATTGGGAGCGGCGCGCATTGATCATCTACATGCGGGTCCCATTGTTGGATAGATACAGGACCATCGGGGAGCCGCCCTTCTGAAAGAAGATAATTCTATGAGGCGGTTCAGATCTGGGTGGCTGAAGTCCCTCCGAGGGAAGCATGCGCAGCTCAAGGTTCACTTTTATGGCCCTTACTTCCATGACCGCTTGCAATGCAGGGGCGACGAACTTGAATGACGCCTGCTCCACGGATACGCACAGACTCCTCACAGCGATCAATACGTGGCAAAGCTCCAACTACCGAACGGGATCCTTGATGTCTTGGCAGGTTGTTTGCGACGAAAACCGATCTCCATAAAGGGCCCAGACTTTCCATAGAGGGAAGAGGCAGCGGCTCCAGGTATCCCCTTCAAGTTGTCGTCGATGAGACCTGCTCCCTGCTCATTGACGTGATTCATTGCAGACTCGAAACAGCTTGATCGAAAGAATCTGACATAGATCTCAGAACCACCACACTCTACTTCAGTTCAAGTTCAATTCGGTGGTTATAGGCGGCCTATGGATGTGATCCCGGCTTACATCGCGTCTCAGCTACAGTTGTGGTTTGACACTTGCACGCATGGAGGTATGCCAAGTGTTCAATCAGATTCGCGATGAGACCTTGATGACTCGGACGGGCGCCGCGCTGCGAGTGGCTGTTCCCATGGCTTCCTTGTCGATACCGAATATTCCTTAGGTACATGAGTTTCGCAGGCAGGTGGGCGCCGGTAGATTCGGGAATGCGTGACATAGGATATTGGATGGAGAGGAAACGCAAGAATTGCTTTTGAAACGGGAAAGGTACGGTGAATGGATTACGTACCTCGACCAGAAGTTCTGTTTCACACACTCATGACGAAAATAGGGTAGATTACTGTGTCGCATTACCTACGTGTCCTGTCCATTCTCTAGGTAAGGTTTGACTGACTAGGCGACGGGAGAACCGAGTGAGTCGCAACCATCACGAACTTTCGCAAAACGTATAGGCATTACGGCGCCGGGCATAGGAATAATAAGCAATGAACTCTGACCTCATGGAACAGCCCGACTTGTACAGGGTTGCTACCAAGGATACCCAAGAGCCTTCGAAGATATGTAAAATACGACTCCTGGGTTTTCCGTCTCCTTGAGTCTCGTCCTTACAGATCAGGAAGACTGGACCAGGTATTCGACCTGTCGTGGCATCAGATGATGCCAAATCGAATCCACCTCCCAAGGATTCCGCACATCTTCAGGTACTTAGGGTAGCGGACTTAGAGACGGACGCATGAATACGATGGGGGAATCCAAAGCGCGTATTTCGGCGCCAGGACGGGACAAAATGTCCGCGGCGCTTAGTTGCATGGCGACGACAATGACAATCATCGTTGGATAGATGCCCTGATGGGTGGAGTCAACCCTCGGAATCTAATGAACATGAGATGAGAGGGGTCTTACAACGAGTTGGACGATAGTTGACTGGAAAAAAAAACACCTCGAACGGGAACAAGCCATCGAAATCGCTATATACACGATCTGTCAGTGCAACGATGAAATCGGTTACGCAGCACGGTCAGTGAATGAGGACGTACCCAAATGCACAGATAAAATGCACCAGACTCGACCAAGAAAGCGAGCGTCTTCTCTGCGTTGCTTGTAAAGTCCTCCTTGGAGCATAACGATCTCAGGAAGCGCCTGTGCTGCCTGCATCAGTAAAGATGGATTTTAGTTTCCATTGGTTTCTCACCTCAGGAAACCGAAAAAAACCAGTGGAAACCGGGAAACCGGGAGACTGGGAAACCCATGTCTGGTTTCCTGGAAACAACCTGAGAGTATCTTTCATGGAAACCTAAGAAACTAACAGAAACCTGTCGAAAGTATGGAAACTGGTAGAACTATAGTATAGTAGGAAAAAAAATCACTGAAAATGGTCAGAAATAGGGTATACATCATTTCTACTTGTAATTGGAAGTCAATTCAAGCTGGTACTGGATCTAAGCCTTGAGGGGACTCTCAGGTATATACAGATCAGCATGGAATGTAGATATCATTGAGGCATCAGCATGATGAAGGGATTCATCGTCACCATTCGTTGTCTGCACATTCCAGTGCAAGGTGCCAGTGTCGCTCACTCAGACGGTTGATGTGACCATAGAAAACTTGAATTGTTTTCCAGTGTGCTTCGTGATGTCTACCATGTTTCCCAGTTTCTGGGTTTTTGGTTTCCAGAAACTGGGAAACCAGTGGAAACCAACAAAAACCCGGGAATTTTTTTTGTGGTTTGCTTGATGTGGAACACTGAGTCGCATTCTACAGTCAAGTGACAGAGCTGACCAGAGGTGACCCACCATGCCCTGAATGAAGATTAAGCCTGTAGCCCAAAAATTTGTAATGATGATGAGGGCCCAGATGGTCCATCTAAAGAGATTAGTTTGTAATGACCACCTTTGTAGCGCTCACTCCAGAGCTTGCATAAAAGCAGATGGCACTGGCAATGGTGGTTCCTAGTTAACATGAGGGTCATTCTGAGGATTATCTGCTGAGCAATATGATCATTCCCACCAAGTGTACATGCAAGGAAGATCAGCAGAGGGATGAACAACAGGAGTCTGCGATCCCACAGCACCAAGCTCGCCAGTAGGACGATCCCATCACTTAGAATGTACTTTATCACGATCAGCTAACCTTTTTTAAATTAGGCCCACTGAACAGTGGCATACATTGATTGTGGGCAGGTATACGGCAGCAAGTTCCCTGCTTGGCGTCATTGTGATATATCAAATTTCAAGACTCGTGCCGAATCGGCTATGTTTAGTGCCCAGTAAACTGTGGAGATGGCATACATGACCACGGACAGCACCAGCATAACGTCTCTCGTGCAGCTGGGCGAACGTCTGTACCTTAGGGCCATATGAGGGGTTGTAAATGACAAGCCAGAGCATGAACTTACAATATGAAAACAGTGGCAAAAACAAAGAGAGAACTGTACATCCCTGGCATTTTCTGTCTCAGAGACATATCCCAGAGGGTTGGAGAGTAAGACCGCACCGAAGAAGAAGGTCTCGCACAGGGTGGGGATAAGGATCTGGCAGACCACAGTCTCTTGAATTTCGTTGGCCATGGAACAAGTCTTGGAAGTTGGGACTGTGGAGTTCACAGTTCAATGAAGAGGACTTGTGTGCTATAGTGTCAATAAAGCATTTATGACATGGGACAGAACCAGACATTGGAAGATGCAATTGAGGGGAAGGGAAGGGTTATTGTGAACAACCTGGAGGGGCATGATGATTCAATTCGCATCACTGACCGTAAGGTGTACCCCATATGCTTGAGTCACTGGTTGACCCTGACAGACAAGCTGCGCATCATGTTACTTTAGGTGCC
Organism: Russula earlei; assembly: GCA_025769875.1. Taxonomy (NCBI): domain Eukaryota; kingdom Fungi; phylum Basidiomycota; class Agaricomycetes; order Russulales; family Russulaceae; genus Russula; species Russula earlei. The sequence continues at coordinate 9,104 of JAGFNK010000205.1, read as the reverse complement.
AGTGGGGTGGCAGATTTCAGTCTGCCCAGAGGCTGAACTGACAGGGTGGTCCTGACACACCCTGTTATGTAGGCTACCCATTAGTCAGACAGCTTAAGTAAGTAAGCTACCCATTAGTTGGACAGTCACAAATAGTAACATGAAATCTTTGAACCACCAATCAAACCTTACATTGCTGAGATCAAATGTCAAAAATGTATAATTCGGGGGGGGGGGGGGGGGAATGTGAACAAAAAACATTGTATCTCCTGATTAATCTCCATGCAATGTCTGCCTTGAATGAAAAGCCCACCAAACCAAGGGTGATGAAGGAGCTCAGGGTGCACTCCTATGTGGGACTTGACCTGGATTGCCAGCTCATTGATGGTGCCTGTCATGCTGAGGCCAAGTGCACCAGAGAGTGCAATGAGATCATCCTTGCACTTATATGAAGAGAGTGATTCTGCAAAGCATGAGTACATAGTCATGATTCAGCTCTGGGACTCACCACTGAACACCCTTGAAATCTATTTCCTCCTGGAGTTGCACCTTGCATGCCACATCATTGACCACCTTTTGAGCTGCCTTCTCGGCAGCTTCTCTGGTGAGCTGGGCCTTTGTATGATGGACACATGTTCAGTGCCACTGGCACACATGGATGTGGGTGAGTTAAGCAAGATGTGAACACATGAGGGTGGATGGCAGGGGATGGAAATGAAACATGTGGTTGTTGTGAGTCTGGATCATGGCCCTGTGGTGGCTTGTAGTCAAAGTCAAAGTCATTGTCCATGTCCCAGTCAAAAGGGGTTGTGTCTTCAACCTCCTCAGAGAGCAGGTCTTCCAAGGAGGCATTGCTGTCAGAACAGGTGGAGGAAAGAGGGGAGGATGAAGGGATGTCTGCAGGGAATGACACTGGCACATGCTGGGTGGTGGAATACAATCTTGAAGGGGCAAAGTCAGCCTTGGTAAATATGAGGGGGTTGAATGGAAAGATGCCTGTTGCGCAGCATAGAGCTGCAGCTAACAGGCCAAGCAACCCACCTTAGAGGTTGTGCTAATGCTCAAGTGATATTGGGGTGTAGAGCGATATGTATACTTGTCTACAAGTATGGTATTTATACCTCTATGACCCAGGGCTGTTCCTAAGTCCAAAAGAGGTGACTACAGGTGTCCACTATATTGCGCATTCAGTGATGCGTGATGTGGAAACGTTCTAGATGCAGCATAAGGCTGCATCTTGTGATAGATAGCGTAGTATGCATAACCCTATTGCCATAAGCACATATACTAAAGTTCTGTCTAACACGTAACATCTATGAGCGGATCTTGAACCTTGTATGAAGGTCTTCACCTTCTTTTGATCCGTTCGGGTTCCAGGTTCAACACTCCCCCTTGCTAAGTGCATCGGTAGATGCCGTGAGCATTTTCCCACATTCAGGGGTAGAACATTAGTCCTAGTTGCTCCCTGAATTTGAGGAACTTGACGCGACCAAGGTTCTTGGTGAACATGTCGGCTGGGTTTAGTGCTGTCACGGCTCGGCTCGGCTCGGCTCGGTTCAGCTCAGCAACGGCTTGGCCAGATTGGGTGAGCCGGACCGAGCCAAGCCACGGCTTGCGGCTTGAGCCGATTCGAGCCGTCCCATTTAAGCCATTTCTACTTTTGGATCTACTTTCCATTTTGAGAATGCTCTCGACGCCTCTCATTGGCTGAGCTGATTCAAGCCATCCCATTTGGGCCATTTCTACTTTTGGATCTACAGACTACAGTTATCGACTTTCCATTTTGAGAACGCTCTCGTGACAACTGAGGCATCAATGCAAGCACACGTCCACTCGCCGTCTGCACACCCTGTAAGCCTGCCCGGGCCTGTGTTCTTGAAGGAAAAGAGGAAGATCTTGAGGGAGTCAAAGTGTTCTTCAGGCAGACGAGAGGGCCAACGCGAATACTAGAAAGCTGTTCATTTGATCCATTAGCTACTGTACAAAATGGTGGCTACTGATCTTAAATACAAAAGTGCTACTCTAGTGCTACTCCAAGTCCCAGAGTGTGAGGCAGCAAGGTGATGACATCGGGGGCGAGACGCTATGGGCAGCGAGCCCTTGCGTAGGGCGGTGATGATGTCGTGCGTGCGTCATGGTGTCTGCGCGTAGACGTGTGGCGGGCGAGCGAGGCGTTGGCAGCGAGGCATTGAGGGCGAGGTGTTGAAGGCGAGGCGTGTGACGTCGAAGGTGATCGGACTGGGGTGTTGTCGCAGTTCCCGGGCGCAGAGTTGGAGATGACGTCGAAAGGCGAGTGCGCGAGAGAGAAGGAAAGGAAGGAGGATAGGAAGGAGGACGCGTGAGCGAGGGACGAATGAAGGAGACGCGCGGCACGCAAGGGGCCTGGTACAGGTCATGTGAGTTTCCCGGCCAGATACCTTACAGTGGACATGGAAAACATTGCTAGTTTTTACTTCTTTTCTTCCGAGGGGCGGAGATGAGCACCGACGCCAGGTCCTGTGTGCTCATGGGTGTCGTGACCTTGGAGCTTATGCTGTTATCCAGACACCATTTCACTACATGGAACAATGGGTCAGCAGCTAGTGTCATATGATAGGCAATGTTACGTACAGTTCAAACAAGGAAGGTTTTGATGAAACTCGTCAGATCAGCACAGGGTAGACAGATATCACAGATTGTGGGGCGCACCAGTGCTAATAAGACGATGGGTATGTACCGCAAATGCTCATACTCATGGATCGTCTTGGTCTGCCGTACATTGTCCGTAAAACACGATATTGAAACTTACCACATTGAGCGAATCGATGACGATAGTATCAATGTGGGGGGGCATGTAGCCTTATCTGCGACTTTGAGTGGATCGTGAATCACATAAGGCCTGAGTCCGAGTTCCTGTATCCAATCCACCACCGCAATGTTGTCATATAGCATATCAACGAATGAAATAGTTCCCAAATGGCACCATCTTGGCAAGCGTCGCGTCCATGGACATCTGGCCAATTTGGGACGTGATGGTGAAGAACTTACTACCCTTGCCAATCTCGCTTTCAACCCGCATACTTCCAGCCATAAGAGCAACGAGGCGTTTCAAAATCGACAGCCCTATTCCGTTCCTCCGTATTCCTTCTGAGAAAAGCTGGCGTGTCAAGAAAAAAATGCAGAAAGGTAAAACAGCACGCACCCTTGTCGTAGAACCGTCCGCCTGTGCAAAAGTGTCAAAGTTAAAATTCAGCTTGTCCTTGGCAATACCAATGCCGGTGTCCAAGACGCAGAACTCGAGGGACACACTAGAATCGTCAAGGGCGAGTAGACGGCAACTGAGCGCGACGTGACCCTTCTTGGAGGTTTAGATGGTGTGAACTTGATCGCGTTGCCCACTAGGTCTGCGATAACTTGCCGGAGGCGGAGGGAATCACCAATGAGCTGGTCTAAAATGTCAGGATCTAGTAAGTGAGGTCCAAGTTGTTCTGTGATGCGCGGACGATTCCTAAAACAGTCTGCCGGAGCGAGAAGGAGACTTGCTCCATGGTCATCCGACCAGCTTCGACTGATTGTTATGTTAGTTAACGAACTTGTGCTCAATAATTAGTTCCGTGGCACTCACTTTTTGAGATATCCAATCCACCAGGCCAACCTTATCTTGTGGGACATGTTGGCCAGGAACTCGGATTTACTACGGTTGGCGAGTTCGGCGGCTTCCCTAGTGGCGGTGTTCTTCTGGATGCTGTCGCGCACTTGTCAAATTCATGACCATCAAGTTTACATTGACAATCAAAACCTGGATGCCCGATGAGCGCACTGCTTGTGAGGTGGTGCACAATCATCCGACTGACCTTCCACATGCCCTGCACGTCCGATTCCGCCTCAGGGTGCATGCTCATCACGATGGCCCGCATAATCATCTCTTCCTCCGTCAGATCCTCTTCTCTCTCATGTTCCTCGGTCATCTCGACGTCGGGCACAGTGCGACCTTTTGGAGAGTGTGAGCATCTGCAAATCCGCCTCTTCGCCTTCATCAGTGGCAGCCACCGGGTGAGAAGGTTGCGCGGGCGCACCATCGAAGTGAAGCTCCAGCGTGCGGTGTGTCGAATGAGTCGTCGCATCTTGAGGTGTTGTCAAGCATTGGCCGCATTGTTGTTGCCATTGATGCGGTTGCTGCTGTCGTGGCAGAGGCTGAGGCGTGGTCGTTCGAGGCAATGGGGTGGCAAGAGGCAAGGGCGTAGGCGATGGCGTCGTGGAATGGGTGGGCATGGGGGTGTGACTTGTGTGTTGCTCGTGCTGTCGTCTTGCCGGCCCGGCGATGAGGTCTTCGCCACTGCGTGTGGTATCAGCACATGTGAACGAGGGCGTACATGTGGACGGGGATGCGATGGAAGAGGTGGCGTGGTGCAGCGTGGTGCTTGTGTCGGCAGCTTCTCCTGTGGCGACGTCGTGGTGGCGGGGTCTGATCTTTTGGCGGGGCGGCATTGCTGGGCTCAGGTCCGAGGCCTTGGTCTTCTTGGGCAACGGCGCTGGTGGCGTGAGGTGACGACGGCGCATCGTGGCTGGTGAGGACGGCCTCATATGCATCGCAGATGAGAAGTAAGGGCGTGGCGATGTCCTGAGAGATTCAATACGGGGCGTGTCAGCGTGCTACATGCATTTAGATGCGGAGGCAAAGACCCGGACCCAGAAAAGATACGATGCGAGACTCGAGGCGTATATAGGGACCATGAGGAGCAGGCGGATGATATCTGTGAAGAAAATCAGGCAAACTGTTGACACATGATGCGTGGCCATAACAACAAACGGCACGTACAGCGCTGCTCTTATGACGATTACAAAGATCAGAACAGACTCTGGTTCGGAGGGATCGCGCAGATGCGAACGTACATTGGTGTGCCACTGAAGATGCTTGTTGAGGAGCCAGGAGGAGGCCACGATGGCCACGATGGTGAAGAAACCGGATACGAGCCAGCCAACATCGTGCGCTAATGGCACCACACACAGGGACACGCTATCGATTAGACCAGGTCTGATGACACAAGACTATCGCACTGACTTTGAAATACCACGTTGCCATGCTGAAAGAGAGAAGGTCCTTTCTGGGGTGCCCTGGGAGGCTGGGCAGAAAGCAGGTCGCGTTTTGCGACATGGCTTGGTGCAAAACCAGTGTGATATGAGAATCAAAGAGATCGTGAGGCCGAGTCGTTAGGTGTTGTGATAGAAAAGATCATATGAACAGACAATACTAGGGTGTGCTCGTGGTGGCCAGCCGGAAAGGGAGGCCGTAGGAGCTGTGATAGTTTAAATCGGTTGCTTCACAGACATGCAATTTAGAGTCAACCATGAGCGTACAAGAGTATTGAGACATACACGGATACACCACATCCTCCCTCTTAACGTATTTTTCTACCTTCCCACTTCACTGGCGTCCGATGTGCGTCCCAGCCAGCTCGCGCTCAAGTTCAGCACTGGGATCATCAATGACCGGGCTCGCAGGGCGATGACCAACGCCCTGCTGCGGTGTATGGCCACTGTAATAGCATGAAGTGGCGCCATCTAATGGAGCGTCGTCGCGAATCAGAGAGGCAACGATATCGTTACGAAATGGGATCGTCAACCTGCACAAAAGGGAACCACCTTAGCGAGCAGGAAAAGTAAAGAAAGTGAAAGACAATATATACTGCACAGGGCAACCAGAAGAGAGAGAGAAACTGAAACTGCGACACGCACTGCCGATTCTGGTTTGAACACGCCGCGGTGCGGACCTCCGACCGAAAGAGGTTCACTTTCTCGACGATGAGCTTTCTTCATACCTTCGATCGAGTCTTCCTCCTCAAAGAAAAGGTCGAATTTCTAACCGAGTAGAATACACACGTTGGTTTCTAACGCGACGCTGGCTATCATGTCGACACACAGCTGGGCAGATGGCCTCGTCCGTCGGGTCGTGCCAGATGGCGAGATACGGGCGCTCCAACACCTGTTCACATGCAATGCGTTTCGCAGGATCAAAGTTGAGCATCTTGGTGAGAAGATCAAGGGCGAGTGGGTTCACATGCGGAAACATTTGCGCAAACGGCACACGTGGCCTGATGGGGAGCGAGTGGATGTAATCTTGTGCCTGTTGGTTCGGGCAATCAGTTTTAGCACAGGTAACATCGGCGTGCATCGAGTTTTTAAGACAACGTACCCTAGGTGTTCCAAGGTAATGCAGGATCTGATTCAATTGATCGACATAGCTGTCCAAACCATTAGGCATCGTAAGCAAAAGTTGAGGAGCACTGCCCTCATTCTTTCCCTTTAAAGATGGGCTTGCCAGCCAAAAGCTCGTCCAAAATACACCCAACGGACCATACGTTGATGGCGGAGGCCTACCAAAAAGAACACAGAAGAAAGAGGAGAAAATGAGCCTAACCTCACAAGAGGAGGGTGAAACTGGGTGCTGCCCGAGACGCACGTAATTTGCAAAGCTGAGCATGAGCTCCGGCGCGCGGTACCACCGTGTCGCGACGTACTCGGTCATGAAGCCCTGCTTCTGCGCCTGATTGAACCCGCGCGCGAGACCAAAGTCGCAAATCTTGAGCTCGCAGTCCGCATTCACGAGCAGATTTCCCGGCTTGAGGTCGCGGTGCAGCACGTCGGGTCGTCGGCCGAGTTTCAGGCTGCACAGCGTCTGATAGATGAAGGATTGAAAGTGCGCATCCTACGGGGGTTGGCCAGAACGGATCTGTCCAGAGGGAAAGTTCAATTTCGCCATGAAGGTGTGATCGGGTGATCAAAGCATGATGGCGTGGAGGTCGGCCTCCATGAGCTCTTCGTATAGATACACTTCATCAAAGTTCCCGTCCAGGCCAAAGACGATGTCCATGTCATACAGCCAAGTGATCTACGCCGAACCGACAGGACGAGGTCGGCACACCCATGAGGAAACCATTTAAGAAAAGAAAAGGCAGTTGAGCATCTCATCCAGTTACCGTAGCACGAGCATAGTTGTGTCGACAGGGATAGAAAAGTCATCGTTCCAAGGCGTGGTGATCATGTCAAAGGTGAAGTCCATCAGTTCACCAGGTTGGCCTACGACACCAAACATGAAAATTGGTGGTTGCTCCAGGACATAGTTTGCTGGTCCTTCCGTCGAAACTGCATTCGTGAAATTGGAATGGAGCCATCACCCCACTATTCTGTGGCACGGATGTTTCTCCGTCGTTGTCCAGACCTTTGCCCTTGCTGCATCAGCCGTCTTCTTCAGCCTGAGATGTGTACGACAAATGGCGCGCGTGCGACGGAGCAGGCACCGGGGAGCGCACTTTAGCCACGGGGCCGTAACCAGGAAGCAGCGGGAGGTGATACATCTGGGAGAGGTGGTCAGCCCTGCAGTGCACTGTGCAAGGGGAAAGGTTGAAGGACAAGGGGTCAGCAAGGAATGTACGACATAGAGAGCCTCATCAAACGAACGAGGGACGACATTGTGCTCGTGCTTGAGAAAGTTGGCAAGCAGCTTCATACGAAAGCCATCCGCGAGCCAGTAAGCGGTGATATGGCAGCACCCAGCTCGGCGGCGCTCTGCCTTGGTCTTGCGTTCCATGGTGCTCTTATGCTTGCGCATGTGCACGCCTGTGTCTGTCTCGTAGCCATGGATCTCGTCATCTTCGCCTTGTTCTGCGGGGAGGGGGCGGGTCTGGGGGTCGGACGGGAACTCAACGAGCTCGTCTTTGATGAGTCTTTGAGGTACGCTGGGTAGCGGCGGCTTTGAGAGCTCCAGTAGGGTTGGGGTGGGGGAGATGATTAACGGATCTTGGCAGGATGAAGGAAGGCTTGCAGCCTGCGAGAGCAAGGCGTGGTGGGGATTGGCAGACGACTCTCCAAATCGAGCTACATACCCAAATCTGGCGAAGCAGAGTGGCAGACGACTCTCCAAATCGAGCAACCATATCCAAATGTGGCACTTCAAACATCCAAATGTGGCAATCAAAACGGCTCGAAACGGCTCGCGCTGTTTCGAGCGGCTCGAAGCCGCGAGCCGTTGAACAGCTTGGCTCGGCTCAAATACAGCTCCGGCTCGGCTCGAAACGGTTTCGAGCCGAGCCGGCGACAGCACTAGCTGGGTTGTTAGCCCCTTCAATAAAGAATAGCTCCACCTGTTTATTTTGTATGACTTCACGAATAAAGTGATAGCGCAAGTCAATGTGTTTGATGCGCTTTTCTTGCACAGGGTTGGAGGCTAAGAATATTGAGCCTTGGTTATCACCGAACAGTGGGATGGGAGCAAGATTGATGCCAAGTTCTGTTAGTAAGGATTTAATCCAAACTAACTGTCTGCTCGTGTCAGAGAGCGACATGTACTCGGCTTCAGTGGAGGAGAGCGCGACTGTTTTCTGCGCTCATGAGTTCCACGAAAATATTGCTCCAGCCAGGTTTACCATATAGCCTGTAGTGGACTTCCGATTAGTCGGATCAGAAGCCCAGTCAGAGTCAGCATATGCCATTAAGCCGCCATTAGATGGTCCATCATAGACCAAGGCATAATTGGCGGTTCCCAAGAGGTATCGGCAAATATAGTATGCACGATTTAAATGATCCTCTGAGGGATTGGCAGCATGTTGCGACAACTTTGTGACAGCAAAGGCTATGTCTGGACGCGTTCCAAGCATTATGTATAGGAGTGATCCTATAACCTGCTGGAATTTAGACCGCAAGGCTGGGTCAGCGGCGGAAGTGTTGGGAGAGGGGTGATAGCCCTCTGGTAACGGAGTAGGAGCAGGGTTTGCGTTAAGCAAGTCGAAACGCTGCAGCACTTTCCTTAGATACTCAGTCTGGTCCAGATGTATTTGGCCAGACTTGCGTATGATGCGCATGCATAGAAATTCTTGGGCATTGCCCAGATCTCGACATTCCCAGAGCTTCATGAAGCGCTCCTTTGTTTTATTGATTTGTTTTTTGTCTGCTCCAAAGAAGAGCACATCATCAACATAGACGATGGCTATGATGCTCTTGTCTTTACTGACAAAGAGCCCAGAGTCAGACATAAGGCGAATAAGGCCGAGCGAGGCCATGAACTTGTCAAGGGCTTTCCACCAAGCAAGTGCCGCTTGCTTAAGTCCATATATTGCGCGTTTAAGGCGCATGACTTTACGCTCTTGGCC